>CAJQZM010041134.1:17834-44839 GCA_907164665.1 Colias nastes | reverse complement strand
ACTATTTGAAGTTATACTTCTTTTGGCGCGATGGAGAAAAATGATGAAAGATAATTTTATTCACCGACACCTAAATTCAACAGCATGAAGTTAGCTCTAGGTGGTATGAAAATTGATAGCTATGTTCAAGTTGTATTTTTTTCCATACGCCAAAGAAGTATAACTTCTAACGCGTGTAGGTACATAAGTACACACACTCCTTTTTTAATTTCTATAGATATGGCAGCATGAGTTTTAAATTATGTTGACATATTTTCTATCAAAATGATAGCTACAAATAGTCACTATTAGGAGTCCATTCTGTTTAAAGATCACATCTATTTTTACGCAATCTAGAAGAGCACAAAAATCTAAAAAAATGGAAACCTTAAAAAATCTTGTTTAAATTTATGTGCTTAAGATACTTAAGTATTATAATTATTGTATTTTTATCGATACGTGGCGTCTCCACTTTGTCAAGCACTAAGCCTGTCAAACTATTTTCTTTTTCTTCCTAAAACAAAAAGGTAGAGGTTCTATGCTCGTATAATAATAATTTTAATTTATTTTTGCATATTTTGTGTTTTTTAATTTAATTTAATTTATCGTTTTAAAAATAATTTAGTAGGTATACCTACATACAAGTACCTATTGTAAATTCTGGTTTAAAATAATTATTGAATATATGTATAATACAAATATCAAGCATTATAAATAACTAGCTTCCGCCCACGACTTTGTACGTGCATCCCCGTTTTTCCCTGTTCCCGCAAGAATTTCAGGAAATCCTTTCTTAGCGGATGCCTACGTCCTAACATCTACCTGCATGCCAAATTTCAGCCCGATACGTCCAGTGGTTTGGGCTGTGCGTTGATAGATCACTAACTATATCAGTCACCTTTGAGTTTAATATAATTATGTATATAGATTTAGGTACATTAAATAGCCTTCGGCGTCCATAACAAAACAAGATTTCGAAATATAGCACTGATAAAAACGTATTTACTTTTACAAGCTGTATTAATTCGGATTGTTTCTTCTTGTAAATTCATATTTAGGCTACACCATTTTTGTATTTTAACGGGTTTTAATCTCAAAATTACCACAAAATCAACTGTGAAAAAAAGCAAACAAAAATATACAGGCCGAATTGATAACCTCCTCCTTTATTTTTGAAGTCGGTTAAATATCAAAAAGGTAACAGCCCTATAGCTATACGTCATAATTTCATCGCAGGGGCTTAGTTTCCCAACTGTATGTACGTAGTATATATCTGTCAACTGTGCTTTTAACGGCCTCGAGACGAGTTAAATATATTATATTTATAGGTGTCTAATTAATTATTAGTTACTAGCTTTCCGCCCGCGGCTTTCCCTGCATTATCAAAGGAAAACCCATTAGTATTTCCCGTTCCCGTGGGAGTTCTGCAATAAAAAATACCTATCCTATGTCCTTTCTCAGTTCTCAAGCTATCTCTGTATCTAATTTCATCCAAATTAATTCAATAGTTAAGCCGTGAAGAAGAAACAGACAGACAGACAGAGTTACTTTCGCATTTATATATTTAAAAAAAAAGTTAGGAATAATGAATAGGTACCTATATTTATGACCTTATGAACACATACATCTATACAATATCAATTTTATATATCTCAATACACTAACATACAATAATTATTCTTCCCTATTTCATAAGATGCGGAGTTTTTCTTTTACATCCATACAGACCTATTGTCTCCAAACAACTTATATCAATGTCATAAACGTGTCTAACCCTTTAACACAATAGTTGTGATACGCAGATATAATATACCTATACTTATACGTGATGAAAACGGGTAAATAATAAATAATATGATTTCCTCACCGTAGGTATTGATAGCTCACGTTTGATGCGACCCAAATTGTATTGTTCTATCTCCCCATTTGTGGACTGTGTTTATGAAAGATAGATTAATGCAGTTATTAATATTTATTTTTATTTTGTATCTGTATGAAGTGACTCATTAGGTTCTGACGTTGAGACAGTCCTTGAAAAAATTATATTGAAATAAATTGTTATTTAAATATTGTACATGTATGTTCTGGAAAGAAAGAAATAAATTTATTATTGATTAATATTTAACGTTATAATATACAGGCTGTAGGTACCACCGTGTCGGTGTACTTAGCTGAAAGGGACTAGATCTAGTATTTAAAAATATCTAATAGTAAATCTTATTCAACTTATTTATGTGTCCACTTATATCGGTTAGTTGTACAACGACCTCAATATGATTGAATTATAATTAATAAAAGGTTCAGTAACATTTCAATTTCAACCCACTGTATATGATCGCTATTAAAGCATGCATTCCTGAAATGTGAACTGCAAATACATAATAAATGGTCTAAGATCCGAATATAGGTCGACCTTCACCGGCGTGATAATAAAATGAGACCAATTTTATAATAAAAGTCGATTAAAAAATGTACATATTAAAAATGGGTTTGTTGGAAAAATCCTGGATAGGACATTTTAATTAATTTTTTAAAAATATTTTTTATTAATTAATTGCAGTACTTATCAAGATAATAAAAAAAAATTATAATAGAATTGAAGTATGAAACCTACAGAATGTGCAGTCATAGGGTTTTCTAATATTTACCTGGACAAACTGCTAGGTTGGCAGGTATAAACAGGCATGTCCGTACCGTTTACTTTCACTTGATGGGATGATAGAAAAAAATATATATCAGCATGAGCGCTGTTTTATAACAAAATTGTTTACTGTCTCAACACTGCATAATTAAAAAAATAAAAAGTTTTTTTTAATAATTAACTAAAAATATCCTGTCCAGGATTTTTTCAGCAAACCCATCTTTAATAGATTTTTTAATCGACTACATTTATTATAAAATTGGTCTCTTTCTATTATCACGCCGGTGAAGGTCGACCTATGTTCGGATCTTCTACTATAAAGATCATTCTAATATTATTAGTGCGAAAGATTGTGAGGATGGATTTCTCTTTCACAAAAAGTTGTTGGGCGGATTTGGAAGAAATACTTGGTTTCACCCGCGGATTCGTCCACGGCACATCTATGCAATTAAACATAATATAAGTAAGTATAATAATATGCATGATTGCATTACATGCAAGAAACACGCATACATGTACCTACAAAAAAACGACCGAATGCATATTATTATATAGATAACGGTAAGCCATAAGCTTTATGTTAATTCTTTGTGATAAATGACTCTCCTGTAAATATATCCAAAATTAGATATCTCGACGTTAAATACTTTAAAACGTAATTAAACAAAGCAAATGCACGATTTGCGTATGCACTTATTCTTTTAGCTGTAACACAATTTTAGCTATGTACAAAACCCGATAGTAAATAATAATATGCTAATTATTCAATTTTTAAGTTTTCATAATATATGAGTAAATTATCCATATAGTCGTTGCATATAATATATTTATCAGCTCTAAACAATGCATTCAGAAAGCGATATATTAGTAACTAGCTTCCGCCCACGACTTTGTACGTGCATCCCCGTTTTTCCCCGTTCCCGCAAGAATTTCGGGAAATCCTTTCTTAGCGGATGCCTACGTCCTAACATCTACCTGCATGCTAAATTTCAGCCCGATACGTCCAGTGGTTTGGGCTGTGCGTTGATAGATCACTATATCAGTCACCTTTGAGTTTTATATATATATATATAGATTCATGAGTTTATTTTTATTAATCGGACCTAGCTTATATTAACCATGACAAAAAATTATTCTCCAATAACTTGAACTGATGAGATTGTCTAATACTATTATTTTCTGTACTTTATACCTTAGTGTTTTATACCTTCTCCGTTAGGAATTGAAAAAGTTAGATTACTTTCAATGTATTAAAGAAACAAATTGCACTCAAGACTTTATAATTCTGAAGACGTGAGATCACTGTAGAGTGTAGGCTTGGAAAAGTAGTGTATACATTTTTCAAGGGAGCTTTCAAAGTAAACAATCAAGTTTCTTAACTATATCGTTAAAGGTCGATCTTTTGGTAGAGCATTAGATTCAATCTCTTCCAATCCATACAAAAATATATTTTACCCATTGTCATTTATATTTTTATAGAATTCGGATAACTTAATATGTACTCCATGCAAAATTATCACTTTGGAATGGCAAAATACTTAAAATTTAACCTTTAAAACTACTATATTTTGTAAATCGAATGTTTGTATTTCATTTATTATTTAAGAGCTAGCGCACACGAGCAACTTTGTCTCCGCAACTATTTTGTCTCTCCCATCAATTGTATGGGGAGTTGCGTCGCTACGTGCGCGCACTTTCATACTAGCCCATGGGTGGAGAGACAAAATAGTTGCGGAGACAAAGTTGCTCGTGCGCGCTAGCTCTTAGTCTCGTTTGTAGACATTAAAATTTGTGCTTTAGATCTTTAGAGAAAATACGTAATCATTGCCAATAAAATAATAATTATAAAAACATAGAATGGAATTATATTATTCTAAACTTGGAACAAAAGTCGAAATTTCTTTAAGTTAGTATTATTGTGAAACTATAAAAAGCACAATTTTAATTCAAAATATAGCCACGTAAAGATTTAATTTAGGATTAACTAGCGATCTGAACTCGACTTCAGCCAGGTGGTAAAAAATTGGAAAAAGAAGTTTCATCGTGGTAAAATTAGCATATTGCTCTGTCTAGCCTCATAACTATCACCAGACTTTTTATAGACTTTCACGTGAATAAAAGAAAAAAATAATGTTAGTATTATAAAGCTGAAGATTTTGTTTGTTTGAACGCGCTAATCTCAGGAACTACTGGTCCGATTTGAAAAATTCTTTAGGTATAAGATAGCCCATTTATACAGGGTGTCCCACTGCTGGTATACTAAGCTCAAAGGAGGTTATAGTTTTGCATACGCTGAGTACGTAAAAAATACTTATAAAATTCCAGACGCAGTTTTTTTTTTCAAATAGATGAATTCTTAAAACTCTATGTGTATATCATCCATAACAAGCAACCCGCCCAGCTTTGCTTCCAGCACGTGACCTATCGTTTAAGATTATGTTATCATAGAAAAAATGCTCACATTAGCGAAGCGGTATATGCCGGCTGCGCGAAGCTAGAGAAGAAAACATGAATTTTCAGGAAAAATTTAGCAAAAATTGTTTGATGTAATTTTGTTGTTTAATTATTTTTTACGTGATCAGTGTATGAAAAACTACAAGTCCCTTCGCGCTTAGTATACCAATAGTGGGACACCCTGTAGAGGAAGGCTACCAATAGGCTATAATAATTATATCATCAGTCATCACGCTTAGATTAACAAGACCGAGAACTGCGGGTAAAACCGCGGGGTACAGCTAGTTTATAATATAAGTAAGGTATAGGTAACTTGTATAAAAAGTGCAAATTACAATCTCCGCGAATTAAAGACAATGTATAAGCAATGGTAAATGTTTATATAAGACAAAAATACTCATTAACCAAGTGTTTATATATTTTAATTACTTTTTCTTATCATTGTTTAATACCTATATATAATAAGGCAGTTTACTTCATTTCAATTTTGTTATTTTTATAACGATATCCAAAAGCACTTAGTTTTATATTAGGTAAAATATACACCATTTTTTTTTTAAACTCATAGTTCATAATCTCATAAAATTAGGTGCATTGATGATATTATGGAACCGAGACCATAATTCAATCGATGCGTGTAATAAATAAATAAAGCAGTCTAATTTCGATGTTGATTCATCAAACAAAGGTGTGCGAAAATTATTTGGTATCTAGCAACTATGTACACGGCGATGTTTATACATCATTGTTATTTACCAAGCAGACAGCATGCGTGGCAGATAAATATTAACCGATCACAATATGATCAGGCCTTGTCACAGGAATTGTACGGAAAGTTACAAGATTCGTTTTTCATCTCAATTTCACGGAGATGGACAAACATGCTTATTGAAAAGGACTGCAATAGTGACGTCCGTGTGTGTAAATATCTTTGAACTGTACAGCTTCAGGGTAGTATCGATACTTAGTAGGTATGTGAAAAAATATGTTTTCATTTTTAACAAGCGTTTCTTGTACGTAAAAGACTCCATTAGACTCAATTTTGACGCACTTTAAACGGACAGATTTAATTCAAATATTGTATCAAGTATGTACCTACACTTATCAAGGATCGATGACAACAAAATAATTTCATGGGTCAAAAAAACTCTTAAGTTTTTTTTAAACTAAGTATATTAATTAGTATTATTTTGTGCACTTCTGAGAACACTTTGGACAGGAAAGTATGAGTACTTTAGATTTTCTTCTTCGACTTCAACAAAAGTCAGCGATTGGAATAAGGCTGATAGTGAATTGTAATAGCATTTATGAAATTGACTTTCATTTTAACTAAATACCTCGAGTTCTGGAAATTGAATATTCGTCTACGTTATTTCTTTTTCTTCTTCTACGTTATTTTATTTAAAATTATTATTTTAAATGATGTAGGTACATTTTATATTAAACCAAAAAACATTATAAACCTACCTATGTATAGAAAATGGTGATTATAAAAAGTATTGTGAAGATTGTTTAAACAATTTTTTAATCATTTTTAAATGGAACCCTTAGTTCCTGAGATTAGCACGTTCAACCAAGCAAACAAACTCCAGCTTTACCTATAATGTTAGTATGTATAGAAATTCTCACAAAAGTCTTAGGATGAGGTTGGAAGATGGATTACACTACAACAGAACCATTTAAACTTTAAAATAATGGATTTCCTAATGTGTATAATATTTAGGAAAATATGTATAGATTTTTTACTTATCAATAAAATGCCATGAATATTCTCGATCTTGTGAGGATGAATGTATTCAACATATTTCTAGTTTTATTATAGCAATTGCACAATGCTGATGTTGATACCAGAAACAAGTTGTAAACTAAATATTCATAGTGCATCGTTATGCATTCGCAATGCACTGACCACTGTGTCATATTATTTTATAATTCCATTAATAGAAAGGAAACGTGAGCTTTATTGCTTTAAAAAAGGTCACTTTTTTGTATCTGTAAACTAAATAATATAAATGCGAAAGTAACTTTGTAACGTCTGTATGTCTGAGTTTTCTTCACGCCTCAACCACTGAACCGATTTGGGTGAATTTTGGTAGAGAGATAACTTGGGACTTGAGAAAGGACTTTGGTTGAAATCCCGGAAATCACACGAAAACGGGAACAATGCGAGTGTTTCTTTGACTACGCGGGCGAAGTCACGGGCGGAAATCTAGTAAGTATCGTAATAAATTCCTGAATTACACTTTATATTGCTGAAATATCTTTTATACTGGTAATGCATCAAATATATTATAAATATAAGTGCATAAATAATACCTACAAAGTAACTTTACATTTTAGTTGTACATGCAATAACAACCATATTGAATTTACATATTTATCTATAAGGTATCTCTGTCTCAATATTAATCATAGATCTTATTCTGTGTTAGATTTGTTGATTTGTCGACTTATTGCGTATTAAAATAATAATAAACATAGACAAATAGGTAAAAAGAAAGGACGTTAACCTTATTTAATTCACAGTTACACCCAACTTAAGCATTTATAAAAATATATACAATAAGTATAAAATGAAGGTAATAAAAGCGTGTTAATAAGATATATTTTTTTTTAATTCTTAAACTAAAAAGAAGTTATGGAATTATGTAATTCCAAAACTCTACAAGGCATTTAGTACGGTTCTTTAAAAAATCTATACAATACTTGTTCTTTCGACAAAGCAGTAGGTTGTTTTATTGTGTACCTCGTCAAGCTATATTTTTACTGAATTATATTAATAACCGTAACTAATGTGCTATATGCCTACGTAGGTAAGTTTAACTTATTTTCTGAAGTATTTTTGTTTAAGCCGAACTCTATATATGATATTATTTGAAAGCAAAGGATTATCTGGACATGGCAACTACAATATTTTTGAGGTTCCCTACCCAAAAGTAAAATTAATGTGCTATTACCGTCTGCCTGTCACCAGGCTGTATCTCATGAACCGTGATAATAATTATACATTTAGTGTAGCGGTGTGTAGGGAGATACAATAAAGATTGCAGCCAATAGAAATTATATATTCCTCCAAGTTGAAAATTTCAGAGATTTTGCATTTCTGTTGCCGCTATAACAACAAATAATAGAAATTTACGATTACCTAAGCAAAGATTGACGCGGTTATAAATAATTGGAGGGGAATATTTTTTGGCAAACTTACAGATGTACGGAACCCAGTGTCGGGAGTCTAGTCGCGTTTCTAAATATTTAGCACTGCCAACACCAAGCAGCTTGCTACTATTCAAATCAAATCAAATCAAATCATTTATTGCATACTAATACTTTTACATAATATTAGAAACCTTATGCAGGTATTGCAATATTACATTAATATTGTCACATACATTTCAATTTTCCAATACACAGATTACAATTAAATACAATTAATATACAATTTAGATATGTCCGGGATTATACATTATAAATATTCGTAGATAACGATATAAGACTAATAAATAGAAATACTCATATAGATGCATAGATATACATTGATTGCGATTGATTTATTTGGTAGGTTTAGTTAGATCGAAGTTTTCAAGTTAAGTTTAGTTTAGGATTCAGTAGGTTTAGATAGTTAGGTAAGTATAATTAATTTTTGTTAGTTTCAATTACATTTATTAGGTATATGAGATTGGAAAGACTTAACCACACGAAAATTCAAGTTTAGCGTAGTTTAGCTTCGAAATATTCATTTATTGAATAAAAACATTTTTGGATTAAAAGGAGCTTTAGTTGTTTGTTAAAAGAATAAATAGTTTTTTGGTTTTTAATTTGGTCAGGAAGTTTGTTATATATTTTTATAGCCATGTGATAGGGGCTTTGATTTAACATTTTGATTCTTGAGAATGGTAGGTGTAATCTATTTTTAAAGCGCGTATTTACTTCGTGGTGTTCCTCGACTCGTGAAAATGTATTAATATTTTTATAGACAAATGTGCAAATTTCGTGTATATACATCGATGGTAATGTTAAAAGGTTATATTATTTTCTAAAGTATGGTTTGCAACTGTCTGTGTTTTTTATTTGGGCTAAGATTCTCACGCACTTCTTCTGCATTTTAAATAAATCATTAACATCAACGCTGTTTCCCCATAACATCACACCATATCTTAGCCATGAGTAGGCGTACCCGTAATATGCAGATAAAGCGGTGTGTAAGTTTGTGCTATGTTTTATCTGGAATAGGGCATAGGTAAATTTCGACAGCTTAGATTTTAAATATTCAATATGTGTTTTCCAATTTATATGTGTATCTATGTTTATGCCAAGCAAGTTGAATGTGTCTACTTCTTCTAATGGTGTATTTTGATAGTTTATATTTATTTCAAGGGATGGACTTTTATACGTTTTGAATTGAATTATTTTAGTTTTATTAAGGTTTATTTCTAAGTTGTGGTCTTTTAGCCAATTTGTTATTGTATGGAGTGTAGCTTCGATTACTGGATTCGGATTATCGGGACTTTTGCATTTTATTAATACGGACACATCATCTGCAAAAAGTATGGGCATAGTTTCGTTTCGATGGAGTATTTTCGGAAGATCATTAATGTAAATCAGAAAGAGGACGCAGCCCAATACACTTCCTTGGGGAATAGAACATGTTAACTCCCTAGCGGATGATCTGATAGATTGTATTGTATTGTTCCCTTCGTCACTATATTGTATCTGAACAATCTGTGTTCGACGATATAAATATGATTGGAACCACGAGTGAGCTGGTCCTCTAATTCCCGAGCCGTACAGTTTGTTGAGAAGGATACGATACTGTACTTTATCGTACGCTTTCGTCATGTCCAGCAGCAATCCCAACACACGCTCCTTGTCGTTTAGGTGTTGAAGTGCTCCCTGGACATATTTGTATACGGCTAATGTTGTTGATCTCGACTTCCTAAATCCATTTTGGCATTCGTCCAAGACTTTAAATTTCTCAAGAAAGTCATATACCCGATTGCACATGGCCTTCTCGAAAACTTTTGAGAATGTTGGTAGTATGGCAATCGGTCTATAGTTACTTGGAGTGTGTGTATCGCCTTTCTTATGGATTGGCTTTACCAGTGCGATTTTTAGATCGTCCGGAAATTTGCCATCCTGGAAGCTCTGATTAAAAGAAGTATCTATAGTTAAGATATAAATATTAATTTCAGTTGTTTTTTTTCTTTCGAAGCAAGTACCATTGAACTTTTTATAAAAAATTAATCAAAAGATCCACTTTTGTAGCCCATTTTTTTTTTCATAAGTACGACATGAAAAAAATTGCAATTTCTTCGTAATTTTTTCGATAATTTTCCATATGTTGAATTTATCGAAAACGTTCGTCAAAAAACATAATAGCGATGCAAATATTTTTATGAATAATTTATTATCTTAGTAAACTCTTCTGCTTTTGTTATATTTCTTTGTGCTCTAATCAATTTGTACCAGCCGTAAAAATAAAGAGTCACATATGTTTGAATACAATGCATTTACCCCAATGTTTGTATTAAAACACGCTATGGTATTAATACAAAAATATATATTTTCTGCTGTGGAATAGCAATTATTAAGAGCCGAATGGAAATTTTTAAAATTTTTAACAACAGTTCATTACTTCCAAATATGTATTATATTATGTGGTTGTTTTATGTTAAACTATACTTTGTAAAATCAATTTGATCGGCATATATTGCGTAGGAATGTCACATCAGGGAAGTGAACTAAGATTTCATTACATTTAACAATGTAACGTAATTAATTTTTCCGTCATTTTCCTGATAACTTCATCCGACCTGACTTGTTGTTAATGGGCCTACCTCCTTTAGAACTAAATAAAAATTTCCTTAATGGTGTTACAATTGTCGAAAGCATCGTCTAACATACATAAATAAATACATACAAACGAGCAGAGAGTGGTTATTTTGTGCTTTTGGAAGACGGTTAAAAAAAGCGATGTTTACTTTTAAAATATTCTACAAAATAACGTGTATATAACGTACATTCAACCATCATTAAAAAAGGAGGAGCTCAATTCGAATATTTTTTTTTAATTGGGTTTGTTACCTCAGAACTTAGGACTGAGTGAACCGATTGTGACTTTTTTTGTTTGTAATGTAGTGCCTTCTGGTTGTTCCCATTAAAATATTAAGCAGTTCTATTTGAAGGCAGTTTAAATTTTTAAAATTATTCAACAAATAAACACTTATTTGAATCTAGTTTATTAGGCAAAGATACCTACTACGTTTTTTTTTTTACCAGATGTGTAGCGAAATAATCTCCTTATATGAAGCGGAATATTTGGCAGTAACTAATGAGGTAGTGTAAGTAATTAACATTCTGTTAATTAGTGACGTGTGTTGTTTATAGGGAAATTAAATACCGTGGTAATTAGATACACTCTAATACATTTACAGGAGCACGGGGAAGATTTATTTCCCAATTTTAGCGATAGAATAGTTTGGTTTTAGCAGAATTATATAAGAAAGTAAGGAAAGAAGAACAAAAAAATGTTTATTTGGCAAACAGTGAGACACAATACATTAAAAGCCACTAAATTACTAGCCACCCGCCCGCCTTGTCTAAACCCAATAAATGATATACTTAAACCTTCCTCGAGATTCACTCTACTAAAAAAACCGCATCAAAATCCGTTGTGCGGTTTTAAAGATTTAAGCATTCATAGGGATATAGGGACAGAAAAAGCGACTTTGTTAATTTACCTATGCTATGTAGTGATAACATAACAAACATATTTCTCCATATATTATTTAAAAATGGTCCTCTTATTGTAGATGTACGAAACGATGTATAAATATAAAAAAAATACTTAAAAACGGTTAAAATAAATTGGAAAATCATTATCGCAAATTCAAATTGAACGATTACCTACGTTGAACAAATTATTTTTGTTTGGTGTTTTATAGACATTTTTAAAGACTATTTCTTGTATATTTTTCATATAATTAACGGTTTCTGAATTAACTATTGAAATTCAAATTGAATCACATCTTAACCCGCTTTTATTAAGAGATGCCTTTAGACTTGATTTTGACCCACATTTAACGAACAGATTTCATTACTTAATTCAAACTCTGTAAACTTAACAAGGATCAATGACAATACAATAATTTCATGAGTAA
Organism: Colias nastes; assembly: GCA_907164665.1. Taxonomy (NCBI): domain Eukaryota; kingdom Metazoa; phylum Arthropoda; class Insecta; order Lepidoptera; family Pieridae; genus Colias; species Colias nastes. Next base: position 32,608 of record CAJQZM010041134.1, on the reverse strand, counting down.
GCTTGTTTTTTGTTAAGTTTAACCATATTCTATAAAGTGTCTACTTTATAGAAAAATAATAATTAGACTTATAAAATTATGATAATAATATGTTATAAGAAAAAGTGCAATCAAAAGTTCGACGACATGAGACATCCTCCAACCCGCACTTGGCCAGCGTGGTGGATTATGGCCTGTACCATCATAGGAGGCCCGTGTCCCAGCAGTGGGAACGTATATGGGCTGATGATGATGATGATAATGATAAAAAAAAGGTTTGAAACAGTATTAAAACGCTCTATTTTTCCAAGCATATACCGGGATAGTTTACATAGTCTGAGAAAATTGTTGTTATTATGCTCACATATATTATTTGCAAAGAATATAAATGTTTCACGTAACATATTATTATTATTAAACATAATCTTGATAAGACATATTATGTTGACGACTATTTTAGATCAAATCTCTTAGTGTAGGATGAATTCTAAACGTTACAGGATACTTTTAGCGATTTACTTATTCTATATTGGGTCTAACACCTCAAGAATTAGATCCTATACTTCGGAAAATAGTAGTTAAATAAACACTTTTATTTATTTTTTCTTTTTCAAATTCGATACTCCCATCATGTAATTCGAAATGGAAACAACATGAAATTATTGATTTGATATAAACTCTCAAGGTAAGAGGTTAATGATTACCTATACAATTAAGACTTTTGAGGAACGTAGGATGAAGTAAATTGAGTGTGTTAGAATTAATGACGATATAAAACAGAATAAGGGAAGTGTATTTAGAAGAGATAAACCATAATGAGTTCTAATTTAGGTATTTAAATAACATTGTTCGTGTATCAAATAAGATTAGTGTGTCAATTTAACCTTTAAACTGTGATAAATTAAATGTAAATAATGAATCTTGAACTAGATTTATTATATTTGAAACGTGTGCTTCTTTGTACCTTCATCGATAAATATTATTGTTAAACATATGACAAAATAATTCGCTCAAATGTAACTGATCAATTAGTATAGTTTTTAATTACGAATGAAGCTAAAACAATCGGCTATTAATTAACTGAAATCATTATTGTTTAATGTTTCAATTACGCAGAGGCAGCGGTTTACGCAAAAACAAATGTAAGTATCTAAAATTTAAATGAGACAATTGCTACCTATTGCAGTTATTATTTATTTAACATCTATGTTTAGTTGAAAATATTCAATATTGTGAAATAAATAATAAGTACTACCTATCTTAAAGTAAAGCTAGAGCATGTATACTTCTTTATTATTATGTTAAACTCGTAAAACCTATACCTACACCTATATTGAAATAATGTGCGAAATTTTCTTATGTAGAGTCAGTAATATGTTGCGATTTATACAACAGTACTGAAAACAAGAGAATTTACGTTTTGCAATAAAAAGAAAATAAAATGAAGCGATCCGAACACATGTGGTGAATTTTTACGATAATAATATTCCGCCTATGATGAAAACTGCTTTCATATAAAATGTATTCAAATATATTATGAGTACCTAATTGTTTCGCGACGGTTACGCTACGTTAGATATAAAAAATAATCAGCATCTGACTAACATTAGTTCAATGTTTTATACGAAATAATAAAACTTTCTTACCTAGGACTGGTCCGACGATTAGCATATACGCGAACATGATCAAAATAATTTGAAGACGACGAAAGCCCTCCCTCGGCTTGAAAGCCACGTTCACTGTCGCAATGAGATCCTTCACAGAAAATGACAGAGATTCAGTTTGATCAGTGTCCACTGTCTTCTTGGTCTTCTCCTTCAGTCTGAGCACAATATACACGAAACCCGTCAGGTAGAAAGCGCACGCAACGGTAAATACACCATAGTAGCCGAATCGTTTTGTCATAATACCACTAAGAGCTAGGCCGATCGGTCTACTCAGTGTCAATATAGCCGTTATAATCCCTAAACGAAAAGTCCGTTCGGATTCACTAGTGATATCTGTGATATAACTGTACACTGCCATGGTCATAGCAACACGTCCACCGGCCAGAGCCGGTGGCAGACCTTCGATCACAGCAGTCTCGTTAACACCGACTTGACGAAAAAACACTGTGCTTAGAATTATCCCAACGACTGAAATCAATTTGCCGAGTATAGGTAATACCATGAACCTTTTTCTGTTTCCTGTTCGATCGCTCCACGCACCCACAAACAAGGCTAATATCCCAGGCACGGCAGTCTGCAGAGGGAAACTCCAAGCCGTCATACTGGCTACCATTTTTTGTACATTTTGTTCCTGCTCCGTGAGGTTGTGCGTCCGTCCTTGCATAATGTTGGTGCATGTTTTATCGTCATAGTTTAAATTTACGAGGCAAGATTTCTCTAGACATAAATTCTGCACAGCCAGTCCCGCTAACACACTAGGTAAAACGTAACATACCACATACGGTTCCACAGTAATTTTAGATCTAAACGACCATGAGTTTTTAATGATCTCTTTAATCCTTCTGCTGAGTTTTCCCTCTCTCTTTTTAATTTCGCCGCCGAACGATTTACTGCACTTGCATGTTTCTACATTCACAATCTTTTCCCCGGGCACTTCGACCCGCAACGTCATTTTCGTAATGAATTTTCACTTTATTGTTCATTTGTTTTTAAACATATTACGCAAAAATATACCATAAAAAAATATGATATGATAATAATTATTGTTGTTTTATTTGTTTAAATCATATACGTGTACTGTACTGTGTACTGTATATGAATTTTGAAATGATTGCGATCGACGACGCGTGCGACGTTTGAAATTGCTTTGGGTATGAGCGCTGCCTACGAGTGTCGTGGTCGACTTTCAATCGACTACTACCTATCAGCTGGCTGCTGTTACTGTTTAATTTGTACTTTATCATGTTATCACGTGGCCATGTTGTACAGCCGCTGCCGCTTTATGCACAAACTACAATAAAAAAATGGTCATACGTGAATTTACTCCCATGGCTGACCTTGGCTGCGAATAAGGAGCGATAAAAATATCCCATTATAAACTTTTTCACGCTTTTTACTATTTTATTTCATAATCTTAACACGTTTGAATATTGATTGCATCTAAGAATCACGTACGAATACGTCCTAATTTTTCCCATAATGTCGGTCAAGATGAAAATTGCGCAACACTTTAAGACTTATTGTCAAACATATTATCGTGAATGGGTCCATAGTCAAAAAGCAATTTTTGTTCCAAGGTTTCTAATTAATTTTTGCTCATTTTATAGTCATGTTTTGTATAAACTATGTTTAAATTTATATTTAATTTTTGCATGTAAGCCATATTCTTGAGTTTATAATAGGGGTGAGCGATACGACTTCTAATCAACTTTGAAAATTTGATATTGTTTTTTTTTATTAATCCGAAAAAAAAAATGTTTACTAATTGAAAATCTACGTTCCTATATCGTTACATGACTTGGTTGAAATAAAATTTATAATATGTAGAGCATAAAGAATGTAGACTACTTGCGGGTTATTGCGGCATAACTTATTTTGTCAAAGTTCAAACTAAAAACTTAGATATACATTTATAAAAAAAATATAGTATTTAATTCGTAAAATTGAAAGTTTTTCATATAAAAGATAATATGTATAAAAGGCAATACAACTTAAAGTTACGGATTCAACTAACCACTTGAAACATTTATCGATTAACTTATCTTAATTATTTTTTAAGCTCTTAGTGAAATTTTTTTTACTTAAATGTCCTGTATTTTATTAGGTTCAAAATCACATAAATAACTATTTTAAGATATTAAATATAGGTAAGTATATAAAGTTGTCGAAACGTTTGCGAAATTCCGACTTAAATCTAGCTTAATTGTATTGACTTAAGTAGGTTCTAACTACAACTGGTACAACTACATAACATTAAGATTAATGAAAATCATATTTAGTAATCTGTGGTAATAGAAACGACCAACGCCTTTTCGTGAATATTTGCAATGAAATACTAATGTAAATTTGAGAAAAAAATTACGGATATACAAAATCAATCTAGAGGCTTTGAAGTTTGATCTAGTGTCTTTTGCCTGTAAAGAGGTCAACATGGTTTCATGTGTTCGCGCTGGTGATGGAGACCTGAAGGTCTGGTCATCATTTTTAAAATGATTACAGGTGAAAGACGCAGGTTCGAATCCCGTCTCGTGGTTGATTTATTTCTAATATTTTAAAATTTTCTCATTTATATGTTATAAATTATTTGAATGCTATAAAAATAAATTATAGAATGCTAATGTAAATTTACAAATATAATATTATTTATCTATTCTCGAGCCTAACCACCGAATGTATTTATTTGAACTTGATTTTGTTTTCGATTTAGATTCAACCTCGATTTAAAATATTTGCTTTCCAACCAATTCGATTTTATACCCAGACTCTAGCTGTCCTGGCAAACATTGTTCTACCTTTCTCTTATCACTGGAGCTGGGGTATGAAAAATAGATGTTGTTAGATTCTCAGACCTAATCGATATGTAAATTTCATGAGAATCGGTTAAGCTGTTTCGGAGGTGTTAACCGTCAAACACCGCGACACAAGAATTTTATAATTTATTAGATTGAAGAGGATTTTCGGTTAGCTCTAGATTTTCGAATTAGATTAATTTGGTTTTATTGTGTGCTATCTTAGTTTAAAAAAATACCAAATCAGTGTGCAATCCAATCGATAGTATAGAGTTCTTGGTACTATGTGGAATAAGCCCTCTGTTTCATAACATGAAAGTCTAAAATTATGGACATAACTCATAAGTATATCGAAATAAAAAATATTGCTTTTCTTACATTTTCATTTTTTGCATTCTATTAAATTTGTTATAACTTCCTTTTGTACAACTATATTATCATAGTACTATACTTCATTATTCCGATACAATGCACGTCTTGAATGTATTAATAGCAATGTGATAGCCGATTATTGTTTGGTAATCCGTAATTAGCCATAACGGAATCATTAGCCATTGCCTCAGTGAATTAGTCGCTACACTGAAACCAGCATTTCTAATAAACCTCAGTAAATAATAAGTACATAAGTTTATCTATACTAATATTATAAAGCTGAAGAGTGTGTTAGTTTGTTTGTTTGAACGCGCTAATCTCAGGAACTACTGGTCCGATTTGAAAAATTATTTCGGTGTTAGATAGCCCGTTTATCGAGGACTACACACTTGCAAGCCTATAGTCTATAGGCTTGCAAGTGTGTAATTGCATGAGCAGTGCGGGTAAAACCGCGGAGCACAGCTAGTACTTTATATTATTGAAGCATCTTCATTCTTATTAACTTTACGTAGTCCAAGTCTTCTCACGTGAATCTTGAGTTTTAAATCAACTTTTAAAAGAGGAGGTTCTATATATTCCACGTCATATATTATTTTTCAACTATTTACTGATAATATCTATCATCTATAAATTTTTTTCAAGTCCATATTTTATACCTCTATTAATTCGAAGAAAGAAAAGCAGTGTGGACGTTACTAATTATATTAAAGACATGTCTAAATTACCCACATATTTCTTCGTCTCCTCCAAGAGCGTTTATATACAACTTTACAGAAAATCATGCGGGTGCGGAACGTGGAAGCAAAGAAAAGTTATAGAATCATTTCACATTATTGAAATGTTCTGATGTTGTGCTTACACTTAGTCGAATTTAATTTTTATTGGAGTTAATACCTATAAGTTACCTCTAATTTTCACACGTTTACGTTTTATATTTGACATGGTAATACTTATTAACATTTTTTTTTTCATAAATAATTATATTAAAACGCTTTATCTAAGCATTTTGTGTAAAAACTTTTAATTTCGATTTTATCACGATAAAACACTGATGGCGCTTACTATATTTTTAATTCCGCAAGAAGTCATCTTCCGTTACACGCATAAATCTATCTGCTATCGCTATCGCTTCTATGAAAAGAGAAGAATATTATCAAATTTTTATCTGTAACTAAGCCCCGAATGCCCCGGAACTCTGCGTCCGGCCTCACCTTTAAAAAGTTAGGTATATTTGAAAACTTCGTATAAATTATCAGAATGTTGTTTACATTGATAGTCTAAAGCTCACATAAATTACTTCATAAAAGTACGTAATAAGTACCTATTCCTAACGGAAAATTTAGTATGAATAATGTATTTTAATAGCAGGTTTTCACAGGATATTTACAATACACGGAGGAAATCAATTACTTATAGGTGAGGCTATAACACAATATTAATGTGATTGTGATCAGAAAGAAATCAGAATTGTGACAATACATTATCTATATATATAAAACTCAAAGATGACTGATATAGTGATCTATCAACGCACAGCCCAAACCACTGGACGTATCGGGCTGAAATTTGGCATGCAGGTAGATGTCATAACGTAGGCGTCCCCTAAGAAAGGATTTTGATCAATTCTATCCCCAAGGGGATAAAATAGAGGATGAAAATTATTACCTTGAAAATTTTTCTTTTCCACGCAGGTGAAGCTGCGGGCAACAGCTAGTTTAGTGAATATACTTCCTTCCTACACCACAGTGTATTCGGCTATGTTCGGTGCAATCCACAATATTTTTAGGGATAACACTGGAGATGAGACAAATCATTGGAGATCTCAGCTCTTCTGCCTATTCTGTTAGGAGGATTTAGATACAGCCCGACTTGCTTTAACTCATACTCAAACATTTACTTATTCAATTAGACTTCTTCTAGAAGCGCATTTGAATCGTCATAGTTACTTGCCTCAATAGGATAATTTTCATAGTATTTTGAGGACGAGCAACACATAGGTACCTATTAAAACAATATTTATTCTTTTTCCTTTTTTTTTCCTTTATCTGTCCTATAAGACGTTGCTTCGTCTCGCTTTATCTTTTCATTGCGTTGGCTTATAAGTTTGATTTTTTCACACTTTCAAAGGACCGTGGACTTGAGTATTCAATATAAAATTAGATTGTTGTTTCTTCCCATCGGACAATTATTTTTTTAACATACAAATAAGAAAGGTCCTATGACTTTTCACGATAAAGTAAATTTATTAGAGATACCTATGAATTTTTAAAGGTTCGAAATACCAAACTTATATTATATGAAAAATCTATAAAAATAAACATCTCTTAAATGGCCATATAACTTTACTCTCTCTGTAAATTACTCTTTTGCTATTTCATTGAATTTCAAACGCCTGCTACTTAGTTTAGGCAAACATGTATATTCTGTACAAAGTCATCTATCTATATGATTATCATACGAAAGGGGGTACATATTGTGGATACGATAATCCATACTAATATTATAAATGCGAAAGTAACTCTTTAGTGCATCCCATTCCCAAAAAAGGCGATCGCTCAGACCCGTCCAATTATAGACCTATTGCTATCACCTCTCTGCTCTCAAAGGTAATGGAATCCATTATCAATCGCCAGCTTCTTGAGTTTCTTGAGGAGCGCCAGCTGATTAGCGATTGCCAATACGGTTTCCGTAAAGGTCGCTCAGCTGGCGATCTTTTGGCGCTCTTGACTCACAAATGGGCGACTGCTATTGAGAGCAAGGGTGAAGCTTTAGCAGTTAGTCTGGACATAGCGAAAGCCTTTGACCGGGTTTGGCACAAGGCACTCCTATCAAAGTTACCATCATATGGGATTACCGAGAAATTGTGTCAGTGGGTCACCAGTTTCCTCACAGAGCGGAATATCAAAGTCGTTGTCGACGGTTCGTGCTCCGAATCTAAGCCTGTGAATGCTGGGGTCCCACAAGGCTGCGTTCTTTCTCCAACTTTATTTCTTCTGCATATCAATGACATGCTACTATCTAGTGGCATTCATTGCTATGCAGACGACAGCAATGTTGACGCACATTATACCGGCCGATACAATATTTCTCGGGATACCGTTACTGAGCACCGGAACGAACTTGTGTCTCAAATTGAGAACTCTCTTGAGGAGATCTCCAATTGGGGTAAACATAACCTTATTGAGTTCAACCCAAAAAAGACACAAGTTTGCGCGTTTACCACCAAAAAAACTCCCTTCGTCGTGTCTCCAGTTTTTCAGGGCATTCCCACCAGAGTCTCAGCCAGCATTAGTATACTTGGAGTCGAAATATCGAATGATGTCCAGTTTCGTTGTCATCTGGAAGGAAAAGCTAAGCTAGCCTCCCAAAAACTTGGTGTGCTCTGTAGAGCGGGACAGTATTTCACACCCAGCCAACGCCTACAACTTTACAAGGCTCAAGTCAGGCCGCACATGGATTACTGTTCCCATCTCTGGGCCGGAGCACCCAAGTATCAGCTCCTTCCTTTTGACCGAATCCAGCGACGAGCTACACGATTAGTGGACGACCCTCGTATTACTGATCGGCTGGACTCTTTGGCTCTCCGTAGAGATGTTGCATCTCTCTGCGTATTTTACCGCATCTACCACGGCGAATGCTCTGACGAACTGTTCGGAACAATACCGGCTGCTGAATTTCACCATCGAACTGCTCGCCACAAGTTGAAATATCACCCTCAACATCTAGATACTTGGCGCTCTTCCACCGTGCGATTTAGGAGGAACTTTCTTCCACGCACCACTCCTCTGTGGAACGACCTCCCGAGCTCAGCATTTCCGGACAGATACGACTTAGGGTACTTCAAAAAGAGAGCGTACTCTTCCCTAAAAGGCCGGCAACACACCTGCAACCGTACAGGTCTTGTGGGTGATTATGGGCGGCGCCAATCATCGCATTAATCCGGCGACGCGCCAGCTCGTTTGCCCGCTAATACATAAAAAAAAAAAAAAAAAAAAAAAAACTGTCTGTCTGTCTGTTACTCAATCACGCCTTAACTACTGAACCAATTTGCATGAAATTTGGTATAAAGATATTTTGATACCCGAGAAAGGACATAGGCTACTTTTTACCCCGGGACATAGGATAGGTTTTATCACGGAAATCCCACGGGAACGGGAACTATGCGGGTCTTTCTTTGACTGCGCGGGCGAAGCCGCGGGCGGAAAGCTAGTAATTAATATGTGTACTAAATATACCTAATCTGAAATATCTGCAACGTGCATGTGAAATATTTTTTACATTCATATTTTATAGGGCCACTACAAGAAACTTACATCAATACGAGGATATTTCGGCTTTTGGATGACACTGTCACAGCAAAATTGGTTAAAAAGGTATGCCCACGAAAAAATTTCCTTTTATTCAGGGAATTTTCCAAAAAAAAACCTTTTATTGATCGTAAATTTTTTCAAGAATCTTAACTTATTCTTGTACAGATATTGTTGTGCTTATGCGATGATATTATAAATTTATATAATAAGTTTGAGTTATTGAAATTAGATAGTAAGTCAAATAATAATTGTAACCAGGGGAAAAATTATAACTGCACCCAAACATGAAACAGATGGCATTAGTTCTTATTTTCGCCACGACACTATGATTGTGTAAGGAAGAATTCTTCTGAATTACTTATACCTATATTTTTTTTTCTTTAGTACAAAGTCGTTGAAGGTAATTCATATACATAAATTGAATGCAATTACATTTCCCGATTAATTAATAATACAGTGTAGGTACTATCGCTGCATAATTAAACAATCATAGCCTTCCGTATATTGAGAATTATGGTAATCATAACTATTTTGTTGTTGTGCAAATCTCTATATGAATATATAACATTCTCGTGTCACCTCCGAAACGGCTGGACCGGTTTTCATAAAATTTTGTGTGACTATAAAACGTAACTTAGTTGAGTTTGATAGGTGGATATTAAAACCGTCCACAGCAACGTAGCATAGCTAACTATAAATTTCCTATCAAATAGTAAGAAAGGAAAACGTTTATTTGGCAAATAGTAAGAAATAGCGCTCATTGCATTTTTTTTAGATCAATATAGACAATAAAAAACACATAACAATAATCGAAATCCGTCCAGCCGTTTACGCATCATGCCGTGGCCAAAGGAAATAGCGTTTCATTTTATATGTAAAGATAAATATTGTTGAGGTCAAATAGTTTTCGGTAACGACTAACGAGTCCTTCTGAAATTCGTACTAAGTAATGAATAATTCGTCGTTTGGATTAGGACAATAAATGTTAAAAATTGAAAATTATAAAAATAAAATCAACTGCTTCAAATCAAATGTTTGAAAATTACTAATAACCCATAACGACGTCGAATACATGGGCGTAGCCACGGTGGGGCAGGATGGGGCGCTTGCCCCACCCTGGCTTTGACCTGGAAGGTACCTAACCAAATCTAAAAATTGAATTATCTAGGTACTAACTACTAAGCTTAATATAAATAGCACATTTTATCAAATACTCTCCAAAAATCCAAATGCAATACTGGTACAAATCGTTCGGTGAGAATAAAAATTTTCATATTTTCGGCGGTATGGCGACCATTTGGAATCGTCCGAAAAGTATGGCATGGCGATTTTCGTAAATGGCTGCACGACGATGGTTACCTGTGCAAAAGTTAGCCTGGTACAAATGGTTGAATTGTTTTTTTTTAATCAACACATTCGCGTCGGTATGGCGGGCTGTAAGTCACACCGGAAAAGTATGGCATGACACTACCGCCTACTTCTTTTTTATGGGCTATCGGTAAATTCTAAAATTTTTGTGTTACAAATCGTTTGACTTTCGCTATTTTTACGAAGAGTATGACTAACGCCCACGCGACTAAGCCGCCGGTGCCAGCGTTCACACCACATCACACCATCATTTTTCTTTTTGTCATTGCGTACTAAGACCCCTGTAGAACCGCCATCCTGTTACAAATGACTCGAAATTTTGTGTCAATATCTCCCGGTCTATATGTTTCATGAACTGTAAGAAAAATGAATGTAGTACAGCAGTTAGTTACCCCACCATCTTATCCAATTACACTTTTGTTTCGCAAATGCCATCGCAAATGCCATCGCAAATGCCATCGCAAAAAGCATTCGACACAGTTTCTGTTCCGATACTTTTGGAGAGGATGGAAAGGTATGGTATTCGTGATGTTCCGTTAAAAATTTTTAAAAACTACCTCGAAAATAGATTTCAGTGTGTTAAAATAAATGATCATCTTAGTGACGACTGTCCTATGTTATTCGGTGTACCGCAGGGAAGTGTGCTCGGCCCAACTCTCTTCTTAATATATATAAACTCTCTCTGTAACTTAAATCTTGCCAATGGCTCAATTATTAGTTTTGCAGATGATACTTCACTTATCTTTCATGGAGAGAGTTGGGCTGAGGCGTGCCTCCACGCGGAGAACGGCATTAGAACTGTTTCTAATTGGTTGCGAAATAGTCTACTCACCTTAAATCTGGAAAAAACTAATTTTATTGCGTTTAGTTCCACGAATTCTTCTCAACCACCTAATGATTTTATATTAAAAGTTCACAACTGTGATACATTCAATTCGAATATATTATGCAATTGTTCTGCTATAAAAATGGTTCCACACATTAAATACCTAGGAGTTATAATCGATAACCTTTGTAAATGGAAGCAACATATTGAACTTATAACCACTAGAGTTCGGAAACTGTCGTGGATTTTTAAAAGACTTAGGGTATTACTGGAACACAATATCATCTTTATGGTTTACAAAGCTCTTTGCCACTCAATTATCCAATATTGCATTTCGGTATGGGGTGGCACTTTCAAAACGTCGTTAATAATTCTAGAGAGAGCACAAAGAGGCATTCTCAAGGTCATTCTTCATAAACCTTTTAGATATCCAACTGACCAGCTGTATAGGGAAGCTAAAATTCTGAATGTAAGGCAGACATATATATTGCAAATAACACTTAGACAGCATAAAATAACACCTCTTTGTGCTGTCTCTTCTGGTAAGAGAAGAAATGACCTTGTATGCTCTAACCTTATTCCGCGTACTGGTTTCCTTCGTCGCCAATCTTCATACATGAGTATATTTTTATATAAAAAGGTCAATAAAAGCCTTTCTATACACAATCTTACCTTAGTAAAATGTAAAAAGAAGGTTACAGAGTGGTTGCTGACCCAGAATTATTCAGATACTGAACAATACATAGTTCAAATAAAAATTTAGCAAACCACTATGGCCACTACATCCACTCACGCGCTTACACACTCATACACACATACATTCACACACACACACACTCATACATACACACACGCTCACACATGCATACAAACACGCGCACTCATTCAAACACGCACGCACAACATATGAGTATATCTACTAAACTTGAGTTAAAAATGTATAATTTAAATTTTATTTTGTATAATTTTGTATAAAAAATAGCTAAATTACCTAAATCATTATTTAAGTTAATATTATGCTATAGTTCTGTTATTATTGTGTCATTAAGGAAGGTGGACCCCAAAATACAGGCTGTCCTAGTTTGGGGTCCAAATGTTACATGTTTGTACCTAACCCACAAATTGATCAATAAATGATTTTTTTATTTTTATTTTATTTTAAATGCCATCGCAAATGCCATCGCAAATGCCATCGCAAATGCCATCGCAAATGCCATCGCAAATGCCATCGCAAATGCCATCGCAAATGCCATCGCAAATGCCATCGCAAATGCCATCGCAAATGCCATCGGAAATGCCATCGGAAATTTGAGGTTCGAAGACTTGGATATGACTTTCCCTAGAAGGTACCTGTTCACTCTACGCTTGAAGTTTATGCGTAACTTTTTTGGTTAGAAAAGCATGCTTTAGAGGTTAGCATAATACTTCCACGCCTTGGCTAGATCGCCGTTTTCAATAGAAGTGTGACGCCTCTGTGCATCTCTACAAGCAGTGTTTATTTCCATTGAGATACTATTACTACGTATGGAGACGACACCGTCTACATCACTTATGTTCCGCTCAACAAATGGCCTCTCTGCACTCAGTCGCTTTAGCGCGATGGTCGCGTTCATGTCTTGTTTGTTATAAAGCAAAAAACCACATATAATATGCCCTCAAACTCATCAAATATGCCCTCGAGTGTGTGCCCTCGATATTGCACTAATAATTCAAGTAATGCGGCAAAGTGCAAAGAAATAACTTTTCATCGGTAATTAACAAGATAATCATTTTCAAAACTTGGTTCGAGCAAAATTTTTGGCGGGCGCCATTTTGCGTCATTTGTCATAGACTCAAAATTTAAGAAATGGCATTTGGTTTGAAAGATGTTTAGTTAGTAATATTACATGACGTAAATTTTTATAGTGGAAAATAATAATTTTACACATTTAGAAAATATTGTACTGTGGATATTATTTGAAAAAAGGTTAAAACATGAAAATATGAAAATAAATTACCATAAATACTATGGTATTGTTTTTTTTTTCAATATAAAGGAGAATGCCCATTTTTGGTACAGGTTTTTCTCATGCATCAAGATAACAATAATATTAAAAAAAATCTCGACAATTTAGAGGCCTTCTTACCATCGGAAAATATATTTTGAACAGGGAATGTTTTGTAAAATCTAATAAGACATGTAATTGTTTAGATCCGTTACTATAGATTTAGTATCCATTACCGCTTACATCTGAACATAGTGTTGCCATGGCAACACTATGTTCAGATGATAAACGGTAACTATTATTACATTTATTATGGTAAATAGTTAAGTGTATTAATATCGATTAACTACCTATTGTTTTCATTGAATTACAAAAAAATCAATTAACATAAAATCACTCTTTAAGATGTTGTTTATACACTGTAGGTTGTTTTAACATAGATAGTGAAGTAAAATACTTGATTCCATGCAAAAAATGTTTCTTATAACAATCTGACAAAAAGAGTTGACAAAAAGGAAGGCGTTTTAGTTATTTGTATCGATCATCGATACAAATAACTAAAGCGATCATTGTTGAGAGCCGAAATGTACTTTTAATAAATATATATCTATAAAAATCTATATTTAGGTTTTCTTGAAATCCGTCTCAGGAAGATTTCTGGTGCCTACCTACACTAGCCGATGAACAGATAGACTTTGTCTGAAAGCATAAGCTCTACGCATAGATTAAATATGTTAAACGAAAAATAACCTTCAGACGATAAAATACTACCGAAATCACACATAAACCTAACGAAATCGTGGTTATTTAAGTTTTGAGGTTATTTCACATTTTTCTCAATATCTTGAAAACCCCTGTTTTTATCACAAAAAAAACCAATTGGTAAAAATCTTTTGAATATCGAAGAACCCTCCAAAACCACTCTGGCATTGACGCAACACTGTACTGTGGTCCATACTTTCATCCTTTGATATTAAAAAAACTTAAAAAATATCGGTTATATTAACGTGAGATTTTTCGATTGAAAATTTAAAATTTAGGCCAAATATTAATATTTTAAATAAAGAAATTGAAGTGTGTTTGGACGTGGTTTGGACATAGAATGCATTTTTTATCCAATTTCTTAGATTTTTTTGTGAAAGTTAAAAAGACTTGGTTATTTGAATTTTACAAGTAAATTTTCAGGTTTTGTATTTACACTTTTTTCGTTTAATTGAAATACAAAGGTTGTTTTTGTATCAACTTTGTCATTAAACATTTTTTCGCAATATATACTTAATGGTAGTTTTGTCCAACATAAAGAAAGGAAATTGAAAATTATCTGTGCTTTATTTCTTCTTTTCTATTTTAGCTGGACTTCCACGTGCCTTGTAAATCTTAAAATGAAGTGAAGTGATAATGTTTAATTCATTATGAAATGGCCTTTCATAATTTTATAAAATTGCATTTTCTGTTAATTGTCGCAAATTGTAGATAAA
>CAJQZM010041134.1:0-12834 GCA_907164665.1 Colias nastes | reverse complement strand
CGTCCTCTAAAAAATGCAACCCCAAATGTAACTTTTCAATGGACCAAAAATATCACATTATTTCGTGATGTTCATCATCAACTTTCTGATCACGAACCCATTCTGAGTATTGGAGATTTCGTCTCGTCTACTTTTAGAAACAATGTTATAAAGTTATGACAAAATTAAAATATATTTTTTTACATTAGGTAGGTAGGTATCTAATAGAAATATCCGCGACCGCGTTTTATAATTGTAAATATAATAATACAATAGTACATACATATAATATACCTACATAATTACATATAGGTACATAAAATCTACATTTACTGTACCCGCGTTTTATCCGCATTGCTCAGCTCCTGTTGGTAGCGTGAGGATATATATATATAGCCTATAGCCTTCCTCGATAAATGGGCTATTTAAAACCGAAAGCATTGTTCAAATCGGAGCGGTAATTCCTGAGATTAGCGCGTTCAAACAAACACAAAAACTCTTCAGCTTTATAATATTAGTATGGATATGTTGAATGTTGATAAGGCATTACATATAAATAATTTAAAGTAACATCCGCGTACCATAGGCACAATTGATATATAGGTACACCTGTGGTTCCTGTTTTAAAGGTTAACAAGGCTAACCAACGGTCAGAAATACGCAGCAGCAGGCAGCATTTACCTACAGCTATTGTTATAGTTCGGGATACAACGTATTCGCTAGCCTGCTTTTTTAGGGTTCCGTACCCAAAGGGTAAAACATCAGGACGCTATACTGAGACTTCGTTGTCTGTCTGTCTGTCTCCAGGCTGTATCTCATAAACCGTGATAGCTAAAAAGCTGAAATTTTCACAAATAATGTGTTTCCGTAGCCGCTATAACAACAAATACTAAAATTAAAAAGAAGTAAAAAACTAAGGGGGGGTCCCCATAGTACGGAACCCTTCGTGCGCGAGTCCGACTCGCACTTGGCCGGTTTTTTAACTGCAGATAAGCGAACACTGCTGCACTACTGCAGGTGCTGCGCCTTCTGGATCTGCCTATTTTTTGTATATTTAACAATTTGAACTGTCTATAAAGTTATTGCTTTTAATATATTGATTGTACTGAATAGTGCATACGGTAAAAAAAATCACAAACTTTTAAAAAGTTGAATTGAAAAACGTACGTAGGTAATTTACGTATAAAGCATAGTTTATACAAAAAAATGCTCATAGAATAATGATTCTATCGTACTGCAGTGTGCATATGTATTTATAATCTATATGTATAGTATGCAACGAACGAGGAATTCGGTCAAGAACAAATGCTGGTTCCATTTTTCGTAGAAACTACTATCTGCGTTTAATGTTTAACAACATTATTATATTTTTTTATTCACTATTTACCTAATTCATGTTTTTATAGTTGAAATAAATTTAAGCATGTGACATAATAAAGACGTCATCTCAAGATATTTTACTTTAATATGTAAGTACTGCAAATTTCATAAAAAGGTAACGGTAAACTTTACCTGATGTTTGTATAATAAACAAGGTAATTTACGCCTTAATGGGAATTATCTTAAAATGGTTTTATATATTCGTATACCTGTGATATTTATTGACCAAACTTGGAATGCTGTTTTCGATAAAAATATTTTTTGAAACGGATTAAACTAATGATTTTAATCCTTTATGCAAATTCAAAGCAATGGTTACCTATCCCATATTTCTGGGATGCACCAATGCTACATCTTCTTTATCAGGTTTTTTTCAAACCAAAAAATGCCGAATAATAAAAAAAAATTGTCATAAGGGGTAACAATGGTGAACCTGTTCGCTCCACTGAAATGTATCGTTTACGAATGCCACCACATCTTACTAGTTTCGACGATATCATGTCGTTCACTGTTCAGGCTATTAAATTGTGGAACGCTTTACCTGAACTAATAAATAAGGCTCAGTCGTATAAGTTTATATATGGTACTATAATATATCTTTATCCCATTGTAATATATTATATACTTACATATTTTATGGCTTTAATTATTCCTACTTATATTATTGTGAATTGACCGCCTCCTTGGTACAGTGGTTGACGCGTGAGCGTAGCACCGAGGGTTCCTGGGTTCGATTCCCGGTGGAGACGAAGAAAAAAAAATGTCTTGATCTGGTAGGACACAGAAGGCTGATCACCTACTTGTCCCTAAAGAAAATCGATCAGTGAAACAGATGTATAATGCATCTGCCCCTTACCCCACTTGGGGACATGGGACTTCACTAAAAAAATATTATTGTGAATAAACACATGTATTTTATTTTTATACATAAGCCCATATATATTTTATTTAATCTTACATAATATTATAAATTTACGCTCTACTCAGTAGGGTAGAGCAGTAGGTAGTAGTAACTCTCCTCTAACTGTAATTTCTCTCGGTACGTCTGATTGTCTGGAAGAAATCGGCATTTAGCGATATAAAGACGGTCATTTGTTTTAATATGTTATCTAAGAACATAAGCTCAGCTATTTTATATAGAGCCAGAGCCTGGTCACTTCATTTTTCTATTTATATAATAATTTTATTAATTTGTTGTGTAAAATTCGGTGATAAATTGATAAGTAAATAATGGACGCTAGCATTCCCATAAATCTATAATAATGCCTATAGTCGTTTTTTTTTTATAATAATTACGGATATTGTTAAAACTAGAACGACATGATTTGGTCCTGGGAAAACCGTAAAACTAAAATAAGCAACAGGAAAAAGGTGTATCGATAATCTGGTTTTCATAAAACATCTAGACCGTTTTTTTTTTATCTTTAACAATTCATAAGACAAAATTAGCATACGTTAGATAATTTACAACACTTGTATAGAAAGGATAAATATTACAAAATAAATAATGAAGGAAAAAATGTAGAGCATGATGAAAATATTATAATGATAATAATTATTAAATGTCAATTTAACTTTATAGAAGCCAAGAGGGACAACTAGTAGGTAATGTTTAATATTTTATTTACACAAATATCTTATCAAACATTTAGGTTGAACCGGTGTTTTAATATAGTAAATATTCAAAAACACATGTGAGATTTAAAAATAAATAAAGTAAAGTTTTTAATCCATAAAAAAATTGAACCAATACCACTCTACTTATGAAACGCCTTTTCAAATTACTATAAATTTAACGGTCTGTTAAATTAACAAGACAATACAATAAAATGAAGTCAACGATCTCATATCGGGCATAAAATTATTATAAACAGAATTGTACACAGGCTTAGTTTAATCATTAGCACCTTTTAAAATACAGTTCGCTATTGTCGCGTTACGGTTCAGTAATATGTATGTACGAGCGTAAATAAACATCGAGTGCGTAAATAATTATGAACCCTCCCATTCAAGTGTCGTGTTTACCGATGAGTAACTTAAGGTGCACAGATAAACGAACAATTTAATAAAACAGTTGTCGTGTGCGATGAGACCTCTGTTATCGGAGCAGCTGAGATGCGAGCGACTCGCACGCGGCGCACACTCATATCGCGCTTCATTTTACAACCTGATATAAACAACTCTGGTTTTTGAAAACGACAGTCGGAAAGCCACGGATTAAGTAGTCGCTATCGGCCGTGGCACCGCATACCGAGTGTAGTGTTGTGAGTGGTTCAAATAACAAACAGTGCCTTCACTTTTACTAACTCTCACTTTTAACATGAGTGCGAGCGCGGTTAACACATGCAGCACGATCGACTTGACGAAATCGAACATACGGCTGACGGATAACAAAGAGAAGGAGACATGGCGGGAAAAATTCAAACGCCAATTGAAAAAGATCAAGTACGTATGCCGCGAAACGACGGTCGAGCCGTGCTTGTTTACTTACATGGTGTGCACGGCGCTCTCCTCCCTCGCCGTGCAAAACATGCATTTGGAAAAATCGTGCAGCGTAAACTTCAACTACCCAGACGATATATGCGATCGCATTAGAGACAGGAATACAACGGGACTCAGTGCCGAGTTGAATAACGTACAGTCGTTAGTCGCTACGGTCGTAGCGTGGAAGTTCCCTTTGCAGACCGCCATTCCCGCAGTTATGGTATTGTTTGTAGGTGCTTGGAGCGACAGAACTAAGAAGCGAAAGATATGCATACTATTTCCATTCATCGGGGAGATTGTAGCAAACATAGGACTCTTATTAGCTACGTATTACTTTTATGAATTGTCACTAACCGCTACTGCATTAATTGAAGCGTTGCCTCCGGCATTCACCGGCAGTTACATCATAATATTTATGGGAATGTTTAGTTTCATGACTGATAGGACAACTGTGAAGACGAGGACGTTTCGTTTAGGCTTAGCTACAATATGTGTGAGCTTAGGGACTCCAGCTGGGACTGCTTTGAGTGGAGTAGCTCTAAAAGCGCTAGGGTATTACGGTGTATTCTCCGTAATCCTTGTATTGCACATATGTTCGTTTCTTTACGGTTTATTTAGATTAGAAGACATTTTACCTCTAGAAGATGATAGACGTTCAGTAGACTCAGAAACTTATACATTAAGGAAGATTGTGGAAGTGTTAAGTTTGGTTACTAATACAGTGATGGTAGCAGTTCGCCCCCGAGCTTTTGGGATGAGAAAACAGATTTTGACTGTAATTGTTCTATACCTCTTGATGGTCGGACCTTTGTATGGTAAGTCATAAACAAATTACGCTAATTACTCATAATTATTTATAATATTTAATTATATTTACAAAGTGAACTGCAGCGTTATCTAATATCAAACACATTAAGAATGAAAGGGTTTTTGGATAAACACATTTCGTTTGTTTATCAAGGAACAATATGTAGGTATTAATCAAACTTTTACCTGTTTACATACGAACGCTACTTTCTTATGTGATAACTGATAACAGTTCTGTTGATTGCAATTAAATGCCTAAGTTACAGTAAATTATTATATAATGTTCCTTTAACATTATTTTTTTATGATTATGATATTAATATAAATAGGCAGTAAAGTATAATTAAAAAAGCAACAATAACAACATACACATTATTACAAATAAATAAATTATATAGCGTATGGGACAAAATTAACGAAGATCTAGTAAGTTATATTTGATATTATTTTATATAATACTGTACTAGGTAGGTATAACTATGAATTGCTAAAAACCAAATTGAAATATCACCTTCATTTAGATAAGAAAGTACATTTACTACTTACAAGGTTTACCATTGTATTAGCATATAAATAGAATTATACAAAAACTACATTAATACAGTAAAAATATGTAATTAACTTCCATAAATACGTGTAACGACGTCAAGTGATGGGTCTCTACTGCAAAAGCTAAATGAAGGCTTTTTCTTTTTCACGGATTAAACGGATTCCAAAATTATTATCTGTATGTAACAGATGTCATTTTAACAAGTTTGTATATATTTAATATTTTTTTTGTTCTTTACATAAATATCATAATATCAGATAGGTGGTATAAAATATAATGATTGTTTTTTCAATGCATCGTAGGTATTTACGCAATACAAAGCTACGAGCGCATATAGCGTTGATAACTTATTGACACATAGTCGGAAACGCGTTTACATTAAATCGATACGATTTCGAGATAATTTTAATGTACGTATAAATAATGCAACATTATAATGACCTCAATTTTATCGCCGTTTCTTTTGCGAGTTGCGAGTAAGTTAATCTTGAATTTTAATGTTGAACAAAACAAGGACTCCTTTAATTAAACTTAAATATATATTATAGAGTTCAATGACCTATTACATATTACCTACTTTATTTTTGAATACATTATATTATTTTAAAGACGTAATAAGCAAACATGATTGACCAGTTTTGTCATTTATAAAAATGAATAAATAAAAATATATTGTATGTCTCCAGTCCAACATCTCAAGAGGTTTAAATCTTTTAAGAGTGACGATGTTAAGATACAAATACATACCTTAGTTTATTTAAAATGATTACAACAACTCAATTTTCTTTTCTTAAATATAATAAATGCAAGTTTCTTATTAAAATTTAGGCCAAACTAGTAGCGTTATCGGTGGCCCCTGATTTAAATTGAATAGATATAAAATGTTCGTCTCTAAATTATTTGGCCTATTTTTGGGAAAAAGATTACCGTACAATTTAGAAGAATGATAAGTCAGTACGTTGTCTGAAACTAAAACGGTTTAAACTTTAAAACTATATTGCCATATTGCACCAGTAACATAAGTAATCGTTTCGAGCCCGCGCGAAATATAATAAACAGTGCAGATTGACACATTTATTTTTATTAAGAACTTAAACTCATTAACGTCTAGCTCGATCAAATATGTATGACTGCATTTAGGTCGTTCCACTCAAACAACCGAGGTAAACTAGTGTCTGCACACGCAATGCTGCAGCAACGTGCAATACTGTGCAAAAACCTAATTTATACACTCTGGCATCTCTTGTACCGATTGGCTAAACTTTAATTAGCCATTAGGTGTTTGGAGATATTTGTATAAAGGTTTTCTGGACATTCGTTTGCTGTATGTAGCTAATTGAATAAATTCGATTAATTAAAGTGGAGCTAACCAAGTTTCATGTGATACCTACTTGCAAATTTTCTTTAAAACTCTATTTCAGTGATTTCAACCACGTTTTTGATAAAATTGTATTTTAAATGGTTATTCTAATAATAAAAAAGGAACTGTATTTGATTTAATATTCTCTTAATTATTTGGGAAACCACTTTAATTTTATATTAAGTTTTCAGTGTAATCAATAATATAATTGCTTCCTATCATAAATAAAATTTGCCGAGTATTTTCGCAGTTACCTAAATTAAATTAAAGTGTAACAGGTCTAAACTTTCACAATTAAACTATCTTCATAACTTCGTAAATTATTATCTACTAAAAATGATTTGGCTTAATTTATTGATAGAAAATGAACCACAGTAACATGGCATTAATAAAACTGATACGTTTGCTGAGTCTTTTTAACGAACAAAAACGAAAGTTGCAGCGAAAGGATTATTATCTATGCAACTGCAATATAAAGTTATCAAGGCCTGCTTGCAGTTGTACCACTTTCGTTATTAACCATTAAATCAGGCGTAAACCTTAATAAAAAGTCAACAGTTTTGGTTGAAATTATACTTATACTTATGTTTTATATGCTTAATTTACTATAATTTATTGTGTTTAAATTTTTCAAACAATCCTCAACTTTGCACTAACTAATAGGTACCTATGAATGAATATTTTCTTTTTTAAACTCTCTAAATGTGCTGAATCTAAATCATAAATCTATTTTAACACATAATCTTCGTTACGTTCGTTCGAGAAAGGCTACTTAGGGACATAGGATAGGTTTTATCCCGGAAATCCCACGGGAACGGGAACTATGCGGGTTTTTCTTTGACTGCGCGGGCGAAGCCGTGGGCGGAAAGCTAGTGTATAATAAATCCTAATAATATTCTGCACGCGAATGTTTGTGATTAAAGATGTTTGTTAATCTCTCACGAAAAAACTACTAGACAGATTTGGATGAAACTTTTCAGTACCTACCTAGCATAGGTCAGAATAACACATAATATGTAGAAATATATACTTGATTTGCCCGCAGGTTCGTCCGCGGGTAGAATCGCGCAATATTTTTAAATATTGCGAAAATAATTTTTTCGTCTTTAAAGATTGATAAAAACTGTACTACATTTACAAACACGTATTAAAAGTAAGGTTCTTATATTCTAATATCTTTGCAGGTGACTCCCAGGTTGGATATTTGTACGCGATCCGCAAATTCAATTTGACCGAAGTGGAATACAGCCTTTATGGTACACTTAATATGATACTGGGATTAAGTGGTAAGTAATATTACATTAATTGACAAAATCGAACATGTCTCTATGCATTTTTTATATTCTTTTCTATTTTTGTGGAATGAAGAATTCTCCATTCATTAATTTATTATGTTGGCATTTTGAAGTTAGTAATGCAGTGTTTATATCTACGCTTGGGAATGAATTGAAAATAACACTACACGTTAATGATAATAATAATTAAGGGCGTAGGGATGTGACGACCCCATCGCCCACGGTTGGAATATCTATGGTCTACGTGACAATAGATATTTCACCCGTGCAGTCAGTCAACCCGCAGGACACCTTGTGGCGAGGTGTCGGGGAGTAGCGACCCCGCGGGAACCGAGTGCTCCCGGGGGAGGCCCCTGTCTTCATCTCCGGCTTGCCTTCACCGGCCGGTCGGAGTGAAGCCTGACGAGGACAGGACCCCCACCTCTGGCTTGCCTTAACCGGCCGGCCAGAGTGGAGTCGCGAGAGCTTTTAGCTCGAAGGGTGGATGCGAATCGTAAGTGGCGAGTGGGCACGTGATGCTGGACCCTCAGGGAGCGCGTGATCGTAGTTTAAAGTCCAGGGACGCCTCTCCACCCTTAGCTGCTCACAATATGTTGCCCCCTTGTCGCACTATTGCAGCGACTTATTTCGGGGGCCCATACAGTGAGAGGGCGAGTCACCACCTGCCAACAATTTTTTGCTATATCTTAGTAGAAAGGCAGGTGCCATAGTCTTCCATAGTCCTTAATTCCGGTCCATTAACATCCCATTCCATAGCCCAGTTTATTTTGTTTCCTTATCTTGCAATAGTCCTACATCGGCCGCGGACTGCCCAGGGCTGTATCTCTATAGTGCAGTCATGGGCAGGCTGCGGCTGGTGTCCCACAACACAGTAAAGTTCTCGAAAGGGCCTCTGCGTGTTGGATCCGTGTCCCCACGTAAGCCTTCCAAAGGACCGGGTACCTTCCTTATGATGGTACCCGAGTATTATGGAATTGAGATACATAATAATTAATACCTAATGTATTAATATACATGTATATATGTAGTAGTAATCTACTACTATAGATTTATAAGAAGTTATGGAAAAAGAAAATGTTTCGATGGGCAACTAAAGTACCTCTTAGTAGAGAGTATGTAATAAATATTTATAAATAAGATTCACCGATATCCAACGTGGGCCCAAATAACTTCTCACTTGAATATTGTATCTTTTAAAGTTTTAAAAATCAATAACTTGCAATTTTAAACGCCTGCTACTTAAGATAAGCAAGCGTGTATATTCTTTACAAAGTCATCTATTATTATTAGATCGAAAAGGCGTACATTTTGTGAATCCTATGTGTTATCTCTAAAGACAGAAACGTGCATTTGAAATATTTTTATATTTTAAAGAGTCAGTACAAGATATGTACCATTATATACCACACAGTATATAATCATTACAAATTCTTTATAAACACGTAAATACGCTATATACAGGGTGTCCCGCTGTCGGTGTACTATGCTCAAGGGAACATAGTTTATACTTATATATTATACTAGCAATGGCCTTTTTTTTTTTTTTTAGTGGGGAAATCTTGCATAGATACCCACGGCCTCCGGGGAAAGGGCCGTGGGTTATGTCGGATTCCTACCGACCAAAACCCCACTGTGTTCCGTCAAGCCGCATCAACGACGGGGCCACGGGTATAGGTAGAATTCGTCCGTGACCCCATCAGCAGCTGCCCATCTCCAGGCCAACACAAACTATGAGCCCGCCAGCTCTGACCTCATGGGGCGGCGTGGGCGGAACACGTCTCACGCCGCCTCAACTCACCGGACGATGGACTAAGTCCCCGCTCCATCGCCCGGCGATACTAGCAATGCCCTGCGGTTTCACCCGCATAGATAGCGATATCGTGACAGTGAAAAGTCTACTATAGGTCGGACTATAGGTTTAATTTTTAATCACATGAAAATCACCTTCACCCCGTCCCGCACTACGTCTGCTCATTGTATTAAACAGTATACCTACTATTTTCTGTAGATTGACACTTTTAAAAATTCGTTATATCTTTTGAATGGAATATCCATTTTTTTTTAATTTAAAAAGTATTTTGCTGGTATTAAAACAGTCTATAATAAAACATCATTTAATGGGATAAGGATTAATATAATATGTGTATGGATAACATGGTTTGATTACTGTCAGCACTTCTATTTACTTTGAAAACGTAAAAAAGTTGTTGTAGTAACATAACTACTGAAGATGGACATATGGTATCGCGGACTTTCTTGTAGATATTGATCCATTCTATAATACCGTAGAACATTTTTTTGTTCTATCTTCAATAGAGTCCGCAGCGCACGCGATGACAGAATTTTTATTAAGGAATTTTTTACACCTTGGGTTACATTATTGCATTTTTGGTAAGGATCCCTAATTTTTTTGAAAATGCAATATAGCCTATGTTGCTCAGTGAAGATGCAGCTTTCTAATGGTGAAAGAATTTTTGAAATCGGTCCAGTAGTTTAGGTATGCGTGAAAACCATACATACATACATACATACATACATACTTACTTACATAATTACAAACCATTCCTCTTTATAATATTAGTATAGATAGTTTATACGCATATTACGTAAAAAAAGTACTTAGACAACTAATAGACGCAATTCTTTTTGTTATTTTGTAAACTCAATATTCAGTCGGCATAATATTATATTATTACTGCTCGCAATCATAGGCATAGTGTCTAAAATACATAATCTTACGAAAACGCTCGAACGGGAAGCAAAGGTAAGCGGATTGCCAGTTAGGGGTAGAGAGGTAGAGTTTCAATAATACATCTAATACACAGGGAGGAAGAATTCTTCTGCATTATTTATTATTTTTCTATGCAAATATTCTAATGTGCAACAAAGGCGTTGAAGGTGGTTCCTATGCATGTATTGAATGACATTTATACATTTCCCGATTGAATATTGAAACAGTGCATAATTCAATAATCTATTGCTTAATAATATCGCTGCATAGTTAAATAATCATAGCCTTCCGTTAATAATTGAGAATTGTGATAATCATAACCGTTTTGTTTGGCTAAGGAACCAAAATAACCCTTTTTGTTCTTTGTGTTCAAATATCTACTTGAATAATATGTACGATAACTTTTATATAAATAGTGGAAAAGTACAATGTTAAATGTAGAAGGTAATTATTAAAAGCTATATACTTAGCTGTATATTCGAATTTTATTCTTATCTCAATGTATAATAATGAATCCCTATTTCTCTTGGTCACGGCATCACGCGTGAACGGATGGACCGATTTCGATAATTCTTATTTTGATGTGTACCTACGTTATTATCAGGAGAGGGATCTTAGGAGCCATTGATGAAAGAAAACTTCAAGAAAAATGCGACTAAAATTAAGAATATGTGAAAAATTAACCGCTATTTTAACTTCACGGGTTTGACAATTTGCATGAAGACATATCAACGTCTTTCGAGTCAGCTAGTATTCAATAAAAAAAGCTGACTAAACTTCTACATTGAATCATTTTATACATATAATATACTATGATTTTAATATGCTATATTATGGTGTTTTTTTCCAAACATTTTGTTTTAAAATTAAAGTAAGTATCATCAAAGAAGATTACCGATTAATATGACCGCAACTATAATTACCTACACAAGAACAAGTTTATCCGGGCTTCAAAGCCATTGATGATGTCAGTTGTAGCGCGTGTTTACAAATATACGGACTTTTGTCTCACCGAAAATGTTTTAAGTCGAAGCTTAAAAGCTAAAAATAATGGCAAAAGTAAGTGAACTTGAACTCGATCGTAATACAAGTGAGAATAATAAAGATGTCGAATCATCACCACCCCCCGTGTCCTTGGTGGAAAGATTGAAATTTATATGTAACCCCGTAAACATTGTCAACTTTTTTACCGTCGAACCTTTTCTGCTATGCTACATTTTGCCCAGTATAATATCGGGATTGGCAGTTCAAAAATTAAATATGGTTAAAGCCTGCCGCGTGGACCTCAACTATTCAGAGAGCATTTGCGAAGCTGCAGTTTCCGGTAATTTTAATGACAATATAACATTAGAGGCATTGGATGGAGCACAGAAAATGGTAGCAGACATGACAGCTTGGCAGCAGCCCTTACAAAGTGGATTACCGGCGATTATTATTTTGTTCGTTGGAGCATGGAGTGACAAAACAGGAAACAGAAAGGCTTTGATGCTTGTGCCTATTGTGGGAGAAATAATTTCAGCGATTGGCCTCATATTAGCTACATATAACTTCTTAGAATGGCCCTTATGGATTACTGCTTTAATAGAAGCTGTGCCTACAGCCGTGTCTGGTGGATTGTCTATCGCATTAATGGGATCTTATAGTTATATAGCAGATGTGACCACGGTGGAGTCTCGGACTTTTAGGGTTGGAATTGTTGCTGTTATTGTTACATTGGCATTTCCTTTTGGAAGTTCCATAAGTGGGGTCTTAACGGAAGCAGTTGGCTACTACGGCATATTTGGAATCAATTTAGGATTGTATTGCTTTGGATTTATATATACATTTTTCCGGGTTAAAGATGTCAGGAAAGAGCCCCTAAAAGGGTCTTTTTTTGAGATTATTGTGCAATTCTTTAATCCAAAAAATGCATGGGATACATTTTCATTGATAATCTTATCACGTGGAAAGAAACTTGCCAATGTTTTACTTGTTATTTGGGCACACATAGTTGTTGTGGGCCCGGTATTTGGTAAGTTCCATTTTTATTTCACCATTTAATACAATAGTAAATTTATAAATATCCATCACTATAAAGAACTTTTCAATTACAGGCGAAGGACCACTAGTATATTTATACGTGCTAAAAAAGTTTAATATGGATCTCGTTGACTTCAGCCTTTTCTCCACCTACTCATTACTTATGGGTTTAGCAGGTTAGTACATAGCACACTACGTACAATGTTTCTAAAAACTATAGAGGTCAAGG
>CAJQZM010041133.1:16672-41596 GCA_907164665.1 Colias nastes | reverse complement strand
TAGGATGACAGGATGCATTTGTTTGCACTACTAGACCAAACCCTTAAAACCTTAATAAGATCGCATGAGAGATCAGCGCTAGTCACTACGATACTTTACGTTTCTGTCCATAATTCGGAGTAGGTACATTTGAATAAATATTTAACAATGCTGGTAGACGTAGACTCACATACCCAATTCAGAGTATGAACAACGTCAATAATTAAAACAATGGATGTTTGATTGAATTGAACATTGTTGTTATAGCTTTCCACGTGTCGAAGAAAAACATAGGCCGGCTGTTTCTCATACATTAGAAATGTATTTTAAGGTGAAAGTGGAGCATGTTTTCAGGTCTTAGAAAAGTCACAATAACGTACAATATGCTAAGAAACAAACAGTAAAGTTTGAACTGTATTGTTTCTACACTAAAATCTTAAAAGCCATATCTTTGGAATACATTCTAATATAGAGAAGTGACTCCATATTTATGTAGTAGACAAACTTTTCTCGATATTTTTATCTTTCTAAAGTAAGAACAACATTCAGAAAATATTGACCTTACGACGTTTATATGTCGTGTCTCTAGGATCATGTCTTACAAACTGTAAGTAGCGAAAGTCAATCGAGTGAGTACTTACTGAGTACAGAGACCCTGCCACTTACACCGTGTATGGCGATGATATGGTAGTTTCTTGTATCGTGCAATTTCTCTTTAGCAATACACTTGATATGTTTATTACTTTTACTCGTGAATCAAAACTGACTAATGTTGTATAGTATTTGAAAGGAAAAGCGTTTTGAGAGGCTAGATACAACAAGGGAGAGCACAGTTATCGAGCATGAAATTCGGTAATTATTAAGATTGGAATTTATATAATTAAAAAAATATAAATTCGTTATTTAATTACTGAGGTGGCTGTACACAGCATTGATTTTTAATACAATATTCACGAAGTTTCATATCTCCAACGTAAAGTCAATGTCTGCTATGTCAAGACCAAGTTTGATGAACCAAGCTAGAGGAATTGGGATGGAATCGTGAATATTTAACTAATATAATTATTATCTAATCAATACATAATGGTCGTGCTTGGTAAACTAACTTAATTACTACAATGTTCAATATATACCGTTCGTCTCTTGTTGCCAAATAAAAATTAAAACGTAAATATTTCACAGATAGACAATCTCGCACAGAAATGCGTGGTTTCTATTATTTCAAAAACATTTAGTATAATCACTACCAAGTATTCTTCAAACATTAGACTATTCAAAACAAGTAAAAACCCACAATGCAATCATAGAATCATCATAAATATTGCTACCTATTCGCTATACATCGGGATAACAGTGTATACTACCTACGCTCAAAACACGAAGTGACCCTGCCTAATTTTAGCAGCACCGAGCAGTTAAACCATAAAAGCGGAACAAACTGCCTTTCACGTCAACATTTCGGGGTACGAAAAACTCCACATACCTTAGCAATATTTCTAGGCATCCAACTGGTCAATAGCGAATGAAAAACTTCTATTCCCACTGGAACATTAAGTTTCGCCTTTCCCAGTCGTGTCAAAGGAGTCCGTAACAGTCCATACAGGAAGTTGTTATGAACGTCGAGTAAAAAGCCTTTAAACCTCTTCCGCGATAGGCTTCACGTACTTATACATTCGTGCTTTGCTTTTAAATTATTTTCCTCCACATGACAATAATAATTACACGTATAATTATACATTTGGATGGACGTACGTACATAATGGAACGTGATTTTTATTTTTTGAAAATTGCTCTTTTTATGTGAATTCAAAAATACCACATAACGTCACAAATAACAATGGCTAAACATTGATAAGATTCTTTCATAATTTTAATTAACTACGCTTCGTAAAATAAAACAAATGATAATGAAACAAACTAACATGCCCATGAGCCAACAGTTGGATTATGTTTTATAGATTACTAGCTTTCCGCCCGCGGCTTCGCCCGCGTTTTCAAAGAAAAACTCGTTCCCGTAGGATATCCGGGATAAAACCTATCCTATGTCCTTTCTCGGGTATCAAAATATATCTATACCAAATTTCATGCAAATTGGTTCAGTAGTTAAGGCGTGATTGAGTAACAGACAGACAGACAGAGTTACTTTCGCATTTATAATATTAGTATGGATTATCTGCTATTTAGTACATATTCAAATTTTGTTTACATTTTAGACGAACTTTGAAATAGAACAATTTGTAAACAAAACAAGTAAGTATATAACTGGTTATACTGGTAACAGGTTATTAACTTGATAATAATTATGTATTTGATGGTTTTATTCATATTTTGAAACATTTTATGCCAAAACACGAAAGCTTCAATAATCATCTTTGAATGATGTACCTCGTAAACAAATAACTTTTATATAGCCTTCTACCTTTTAACCTACATATAAAATACTCACACACCTACCAGCATTTTTTGATTTTATGTAAGTACTCCTTATACTTATCTTCAAATTGAGAAGCATCCCAAACATCATTAATTTTATCACGGGTAGTTTTATATGATGGATACCTATTAAAATCTTCATTACCTATATGATTATTTTTCACCAGGAAAAAGGTTAAGTTTCCTTCGATGTGAATGATTCACAAAGCAAAAAATCCAGTAACTGATCTCAATTTATTCAAATTACGGATATTAAAACACTACTGTAATGTATAAACTATAAGGTGACCAGTATATAATTGGCATCACACCAACAAAAACATTTAGAAATACAATATTACACTAAGAAGTTTAATTTATATTTCATTTGGTATTTACTAACATAATCCTCCCATCAATTACTTTAGAATGTAAATAAGTACATAGTACTCAAGTATAAGTTTATAATTAGAATTAGGTATCAAAAGGTAAATTTAAATCATTTGCATCTTTTTTCCCAAATTTCTCCTTTATCCCCTAGTTAGCTTAATTTTGAAATCGATTGCGTTGTGCTCCTCTTTGAATATTCATTTTTCATGAACTTATATTGTACTAAAAAGTAAGTAAGGCATAATTTCATAGATCATGTTAAATTTCAAAACCTTGATATATTATGGTTATATATTTTCATTAGGAAAGCAAAAGCAAACAGAATGTAAATCAATGTTCATATGAAAATTTGCGAACTTTATCTATTCCACTTCTTAGCTACCAAGTAACCATGAAATGGTGTTAATATCATGCAAATAAAACAAAATATACCCTCGCAATATAAATAGCGTTCGAATAAATTAATATGTACTTCGCTACGCTAATGCAAAGAAGATTGGCAAAGAGAATTCTAGAAGGCTTCTGGACCGTGACGTATTTGTTATGTAATGTTGTTGTTACAATATATTTATATTCATCAATATTAAGCAAGCAGCACGTGAACGTTGGCTCAAGCATCGAACAGTTATATAAATTTACCAAATTATACAAATAGCGACCCAATGAATTAAAATATGGAGGTAGAGATTGTCTAATCTAAAAATGAACGCCCCTCCACTAAACTTAATTGTTTCAATGTGTGAGGACAAATAATTATTGAACCACTTTATATGTGTGCGCGCGGCGATTCTACTGCAAACTTTGACTCTCGCGCACTGATTTGTCAACTAATCGGGCGATCAGTTCAGGTGCCTAGCATTGTATGGCGGGGAGAGCGCGCTATGTACGGAATGATACGTCCGTTCTGTCGTGCATCGCGTCATTTATGCACTAGTTGGCCAACTGGTCCTGTTGTTCAGGTTATTCTCTTGTTCGTGTCTAGTTGGCGACTGAACGACCAATGAGGCAGACCAATTTGTGTGTATTGCGTCTATACACGTACTTTGAATGTGAGCGTAAACACAGTGGAGGGGCGTTCATTTTTAGATTAGACAATCTCTACCCATTTGCCCAATTATGTCAGCATTCAAAATTACGTAAATCGATTAAAAATGAACACTTATAAAACATTCAACTGTTATGATAAAAATTATGGCATAAACTAATTCTCTGTCGAAATTTGCGAAAGATTATAATTACCAAGATGTAGATGGAGGTATCATTTGCGTAAAACATCATCTCCACTTTTGTAATTTTGTTGTAAGTACAGTATTACCCAATTTAATCACGTCTAAGCTCATATAAATTATCCTACTCATTTCGGGTTCCGACCATTCGGGTGCATAAGTATTATAGAGCTAGTCTGCCTGTAGTGACTAACATATGACCAGTAAGATTTTATAACTTCTCTTTGGACGTTAAGGTGTCCCCAACACATTAACAACAAAATAAAAGTATCCGTCCTCAGATAATGTATGAGAATTTAATAGAACTTTCCAGACCACTCACAACATGCATCAGACGACATCCAATGTCATTACGCTAATCCAATAACAGCGGTAGACTGCTGTCTTGCGTATGGCTTTAATGCTGTAGGCTTTACCTTTAGATATTGTCACAAGGCAAATATATGTCACGTTGAATCCATATATACATTATACATACATATTCAAGAACTTTAATGACGTGTCTTACACTTAAATTCAGGAGCCAGAACTACCGCTACCCAAGCTATACCGTATTTACTTAAAAGTATTATACTATATTTGAAAAGACATTCAGAGACATGTGAATTGCATGCTATAATCGGACACCGGCCCTCATTTGTTATTGCACGTCAATAATGCTTTAAATTAAAAGCCAATAAATAGTTGAACACTATAAGAAGTGGTCCAGGTGCTTGATCTTTTGAGGAACAAATAAGTGCTTATTTGTTCCTCATCTTAAATAAGAAGTTGTCCAGGTGCTTGGTCGGCCTGATCGGAACAAATAAGCACTCCTGAATAGTCAGTCTCATTTTCGTTCGGGTACAGTGCAGCTGGTAATTCCAAATCTTCACCATAAGTGGAAGTGGTGAAATAATTCTACTTCACACTAGACTTTCTTTATTACATCCCAATTCACATTTTAACTTACAGAAGGTACTGGACAATTAAAATAAGAAACATTTGGGAGAAATTAAACTTAACAGACCCTACAGTCCTCAATTTATATTCCGTGGCTATTAAACTAATGAAATCCATTTAGAAAAATGAGGTCGTGTTCAATCTTAATCGGTTTCGGTGTTAAATTATATTGTAACTGTCAAGCTATCATTAAGGTTCACTTGTGTAGACGAGAAATCGGAAAGTTAATCATTTCTATCAAAATTCACATTTTTCCGATTTATACACAAACAACACTTTATTCGTTTTAGTTAATACAAAAACTGTATAACATATGAGCAAGCCATAAGAGACATACAAATCTCAATATTTTTGCAAATAACTATAATTTCTTAAGGCCCTCAAAATATGTTTTGTGTGAAATTTTATGAAGATCATTCCACTCAGTTGGACTGAGGTACCTATAGCGAATAACAAGATCATGTCATTGCACATTATAAGAGATTTTTACATAATTAAATCAAAGCCGATTATCAATCAAGGCAAGGAAACAAAGATCACGACCCAAGAGCATGACATATCCTAGACGTGGCCAGCTGCTGCCTAGTAACAACAAGTTATCAGATACATAGAGCACGATTTAGACTTATCACGTAAATCAAACTACGCATTATAGTAAACATAATTGCAATTATATCTTTATAGCGAGTCATTGTTACTTTAGATACTTCGATTTAACGTTGAAATCAATAACTAGAATGTATCAACACGAGCAAGATAAACAAATAAAAACTCAATATCAAACATCCACCAGATTCAGTATGAAATTGGCGCCCAATTCATTTATAATCTGTATTAAATATATTCGATATTTTTATCCTACTACCTCCCGGAGCGGGCATTAGTTCAACACGTTCAATTGGAAGCACTTCGTAACTAGAATTTTACCAAAATACAGTGAACGTAAATTCGTGCCTATAATTCATTTAAACATAATTCTTATGATATTTTATCATAATAATCCATGAGTATTTTCCAGTTATTAAAATACATTATAGATACAAATATTCCTATTGTCCACAGAAAGGATCGTGAATGGATAAATGTTTGCTAATCAGTCACGCAAAAAACAGTACCGCAATTCTTGACATAGAAACAATATCCATTCTAAGAAATTGAAAAGCAATTGTATAATATAAAACCGGTATCCATATTTTATAATAAGTCACAGGTAGTCGTTTCTACTATTAGTAGGAACATAAATGAACTATCGTTTCTATTCCGACATAATTTAGGAAATTGAACTGGAAAGAAAACCCTCTTTAAATTTACCTACATTCTGTCTACAGAAGAGGTAGGAAAACTGACTCTGGAGACCTTATAGAAATAACAGTGTCTAAAAGGTCAACTTTTGGATACTAAAAGAACAAACATTAACTATAGTGCTAAAACAGTCTTGGCTTTACACAGCGCCTTGTCAGGCAAGCAGACAAAAGATAAAAGAGGCTACTGAGCTTGCCAATGTTATAGAATATAGAGCATCAGCAATGCGACAACCAAACCCACCTACACCAAGACTACACCACTTTTTATAATTTTAGCGTTTTGTCGACCGAATATTCCGTACTTCTTGTAAATGAATCTTAAACTCTGATTTACAGTTTATTATTCCAACGAAGCAGCTATAAATACAATGGCTAATATTATCATTAATATAATAACGTCAAGACGTTAAGGGCAAGCTCCCTAAATTTTATGTGAATTTGCATTAATATTCTGAAACAGTCACACATACAATCAAAATGGAAATTTAGTATATGATTTATTGGGTCTTTTTCTTTCGATGTACAAGACAGAAACATAATTGTAACATTTTCGCTCGATTCATTTTTTATTCAAAAATGATGCCTTTTTTAAGGTTTATTACATTTTTTTTAAGACTTACTTGGACTTTATGTCTAAAATAAATGTTAACAGTAAGAAAATAGAGTTTACTATTGAATCCCAAGATATTTTTTCTCTAGATCAATTATTACTTTAGTTATAAACGAAATAAGAATTGAGACTTACTTTTCGAGCTCGAACGCGATCAAAGAGCGCACGCGATATTCAACTTTATTACGGCTGTATTAGCGTCTAGTACCGTAACCGGTGTCTCAGTGCCAGAAATGAGAAAGGGAGCCTCCTCTTAAACTGGATAATAATGAAACAACTTTTTAACTGGCTGCGATTTAGACCACTTCCTATCATAGGTTTGTAAACGACCTTGTTCTAATTGTTGTTCTTACGCACTCACATCAGTTTCAATGATAAATTACCAACGAAAAAACATGAAAATGTATTTAGTGATATATCGATACACGTTCAAATTATTATTTTAGTATTAAATGTATTTCCTACCGTATAAATAGCTATGAATAATATATTTTTATTAAAAGAAGTTTACCATATTCATTTCTATTTTGTGAAATCCTACACATAAACTAGTCTTATTAAATTTCAAAGTATGTTTAGCTTATAAATATATTTAAAGGTCAAGTCGTGGGCACTCAATATTATCAATGCAACGCGAACCATTATTAGATTTGCTCGCTAGTCAGATTGGATAGATTTTCCTTAGATAAAGACTAATACGCTTAGAAACACTTCTTTTGTATATAATCATGTCCTTTATATGGGATAAATGCTCTTCACGTCTTATTCACCAGTGAACTACTTCTTTCTTTAGTAAGTAGGTGAAGAGATTCTCATTTTTGTTAGTCTCCATCGGACAAAGAACGTATTTTCTGCATCATAACATTCTCGCTTTAACTTACAAAATTACCCATTATCAAATGCACAATAAAAATACATCACGTATGTACACTTGAAAAACATGTAAAGCAAGAAACACAAGTTTTCTAATTATATAAGACTGAGGTAGAATAGTTCTCATAAGATGCATGGAAATAGAATGAGCATAATAATTAGAACAGAATTAGAAACCACATGTTCACACATTGTTTTTTAAAATATGATCCGATAAACTTTGTAGTGTATTCACCTATAGTTAAGTATAGCGGAGAGCAGTCAACGAATAAGTTATGATAAATCGATGTAGATTCTCAGTTTTGCAAAACTAAGGCACTATATTTTCGATTCACATAATATTGAGAACGATTACAGAATAATTTTAAAAACATTAACTAATACAGTTTAAATAGCTGCTCATGATATGGTCGACAAATGTCGACATTTAAGGAAATGTCGAAACTGCTTCTAAAAGTCACCTGCACCGCCTCCATATACTACCGACTTTTCATATGAGTCACTATTACTATAATAATTTAGAACTAATGTTAAAAGCAAACAAATTAATTAATAAAGAACCAGCCCCTCTGAGCGTGCTCATACATCGCTGAGAATTAACTCAACATAATTATGATGTACCCTGTGTCGAAATGAATGTTTCACTCGTACATACTTCAATTATTTTTATTAAAGAAAAAAATAGTCCGAGATCATGTATTAAAAGTTTTCATTGCTCGTATTATTATGGGAAATAGCAAAATTAACGTTGAGTGGTCGTAAAAATGGTATATGAACGTTAAAAATTTCCGCCGACTCTGCTGCCTGATGATAAGAAAAGTTGTATTTGAATTGAAATAAACTTTGTATTTAAGTTTACACTATTTTCGATAGATCTCGGGGTCAAGTAACGGTAAAACACAGATTGGATTGGAGTGAAAAATTACTTTTCGCCTATAGGTAAGTACCCTGTATTGTTCAGTGTACTAACAATATTATAATTTACCTTTCCATACATTACAATTCAATGACCTGTGACCGGTCTTATCGAAAATTAATCCAGCATTCACTAGAAATGCGGGTGTAATATAAATCATATTTAAATGTGAGGGCTCCGCTATTGATAACAATCATGAGGTTAATAAACTGATTGGGGATGACCTTTTTCATTTAGAAATATTAGTGGCTATATAGCTGTCGTGTAGAAACTAGATTAAGGCAGTTAACCTTTTGTCCCACATTTCTTCAACATTTTATACGCTTCATTAAACTCCGTCAACTTAAGCATGTAGGTACAGAGAGAAAATTTGAATTCTCGGTTACTTCTAAATTTGGAGTGACATAATGTAAAAGATTTTATGGAGGGATAAATGCTTTGACATAAATTGGATCATGTTTGACCCGGGAGGTTACAACCAAAATAACCATCGTGTTCTCGCGCGTTATTGCCAAATAAATGGAAATTGAAATTACCCAATACGTGTTATAGAAATGTATTTGCATATGATATAAAAACCTAATTTGTGCTAAATTGAACCTGATCGTTTTGGTGTTTTTGATATTATCACAAGTAAAATAGGACCTACTTACCTATAATCGGTTTCGGATTTAATTTAAAGTAGGTACTCACTTAATCATCAATATACTCCACTTTATATTCTGTTAGAACTGTGGATGTGTGGGGAGACTTTAGCTGCTTTGATAAAGTTTCATTATTTTTATAACTTGTGCCAAATGCCACATTGTTATTCGCTCATGATACTTTATTAAGATAATCTAAACATGTTTTAGCAGATCTCAGAGTAAGGTGTGGGTGTAGGTGTAGTTGTATCGATTTAAAGAGGCCTATCCTTCGCCTACATAAGAACGGCATAACATGACGGCACGCTACCGGACAGACGGATCATACCGAATCAGTAGGGTCATCTATATGAATAAAACAGATGAATTTATCCTTGCACTACCATTCAGAATTAAAAATTGTTGTAGATTGGTCATTGTAAATACATAGTTCTGGTAAAGACAAAAGTTTTTTCTCGCGTTTTATTCATAAAAATAAATCTCTATCTATATTCTATTTTGTAAGGAGTGGAAAAATACATAAAATTAGATAACTATTTAGGCCTTGCCATCCAACATTATTGGTTAACATCACATTTAAAATAAGTGCTAAGAAATGCTACTGTGAGGCGTTTCTTACTGACCATCAGATGTCTCAGTTTCTAGATTGCCTTCCAGCACCATAAAACAACGACCGGTATAGATTATATCGATCTAGCCCTAAGGCACGTATTAGTACATATTTCATTCAATAAATTGCTATCAAAAATGAACCTTGTACATAATGATATAATACGAACTTAAAACTAACCCAAGGGGCATATGACATGATATGACTCAGCAGTCAGCAATGACATCGTTTCTCACTAATTAACTAATCGGATTATTGTTTGTCCCTAGTCCCTACATGTGTCCAATTCAAAACACGCTACAATACTCTGCAACGATGTCGTGGATTAATGCTACTATAAGTTAAATCTAATTGTTCCGACATATGTTCTATACAGCATTTTATACACAACTAGCTTTCCGCACGCGGCTTCGCCCGCGTTTTCAAAGAAAAACCCGCATAGTCCCCGTTCCCGTGGGATTTCCGGGATAAAACCTATCCTATGTGTTAATCCAAGTTACCCTCTATGTGTGCTAAATTTAATTGTAATCGGTTCAGTAGTATTTGCGTAAAAGAGTAACAAACACACACATACACATCCTCACAAACTTTCGCATTTATAATATTAGTAGGATAACACAACATAACCTTCAGTAGGTATATATTCAAATGTAAATTATAGAAATGTTCTGGTCAGATGAAGAGTCCATCGAACGTGAAGTAGTAAATTCTAACCCCAACTTACGGAGAAGCAATAAAATCGCTATCACGGAAACAGAAAAACGATAACAGATGGCAAGCGGGGGAGACTTAGCAATTAGTCATCTTTGTCGTCTATTGGATGACTCAATATTTATTTACTTTTTGTCTACTACATTTTAATCATTTTTCGATGATGTTTTAGTACCTTACGTCTCAAATTGTTTACACGTTAAAGCAACAACTATAAATGGATGAAGCATTTTAAACTCGTCAAAATGTGTTGCTTCAGAGTTGGTAGATACGTACTGTATGTAGGTTTGTAAAATATGCAATCGCGTCTAAGCTTTATTAATGCGAACCAGTAACAACATTATCGTCACGCGTGTTTGTTATTGCAATCGTTTCGACATTATATGTATTTTATAATCGCTTTGTTTCTGCCTTGCGCCTCGAGTCACTGGCACGCTGGTCGCTGGTACCAGTAACTATCCATTGTCGTATTCAAGGAAATACTTGGGCCCATTCAGGCGTACGTTATCTGATTTTATTGTTTTGTGCGATAACTCGGCTCTAACGAGCTCAATGTCAGTTGATATCATAGCCATAGTGTTCGCAAAAACCATTCACGAGCGTGAGGCACTTACTTAGAATGAATAGAGGCAAGATTTAAACTGTGTGCAAATCGTTATGTCATCTGCATTTAATTTTATCTTTCTAAACCTTTTGTATTTCAATGACTAAAACCAAGTTTCATATTAAAAATCAGTTCCTTAGCTGTGAAAGCGTGATACGTAAACAGTTACTTTCGCAGTTATACCTAATGTCGCCTCTACACATAGGCCAGCGCATTCGCCAGCGCGCTGGCGGTGCGCTTGCAAACGCGCTTGTGAGTAATCCACACATTGGAAGGTCGTTCAGTATGGTTTGGTTCGAGCCAATGTGCGGACGGATTCAAAATGGATGTAACAAACAAAGAAATAAACACACTTTCACATTTATAATATTAAAATAATATTAAAGTAGGATGCTCTTTGTGAAGTAAAACATTGTGAGGAAAACGGCATGTCCAAGAACCTTATTTATTTGGCACTTTTAATACATACAACATTTTTATTTTTATGGTACTTATTTTTTGGGTTCCACAGGCAGTTTTAACTCTGATAGAGCTCAATAAATTTAAATGTTTCCTCGTTACTCATATTGTTCGCCATTTTGTCAAGTTAGGTGTTAATTCGCCGCAAGAAAAAAACGTGCACTCCTGATCGCTGCTACAGTCAAACTGATCGCGCGGCCAATGTGTGGATGGTGCGCCAAGCTTGCGACAAGTGTCCTTTGATGTTTCCGACACCGCGCGGCAAGCTCGCAAGCGCGCTGGCCAACGTTCAAATACCTACCACCAGCGCGCGAACGCCCGTTCTACACATTGGACAAGTGCATGTGCCAACGCGCTTGCCAACGCGTTGGCCTATGTGTAGTGCCGGCATAATATTATTATGGATTTCACACGGACGCGGTTGTTTGTCTAACGTAAGAAATAGAATTAAATAACCTTTTCCTACTCAGACAGATCTGTCATGGATTATTTCGTTGGAAATACTGAATTCTATAAAACCTAAAAAATAATTTCTGTGCCATGATTTAAAGTAATTAGATCGCTAATCTCTATAAAACCACAATCTATAAAATACCCCAAACGACATTCTGCTGTAAACGAAAATAAAACGTGCATTAGTCAATAAAATCAGTAATAAAGAACATCAACAATCGACTTCAGGCAGCGATACCATCAAGCCGCAATACATTTTCAAACGCAAACAATGCGATTTCCTAATCGGCCCAAAAAATGGTTTCCTTTTATTGCGTTAGAAGGCAATTAGGCGACTTCCTCTTCAAACAATGGAATGTAAAAAGCAGCTGGCGCGCATGACGACTCAATAATAGTGAATGAGTGGGGCGTTACGAGTGAGGAATCCAGTGACAAGTGCTGTGTACGTAAGTACCGTCTGAATTAGCTGGGTGGACCGGCAATGATTCCATAATCTGTACCTACATTGTACAATCTCAATTATATAGCTTCAAGTTATTATTCTGTGATTTAACACAAATTAGGGTAAATGTGGGTATATATTTTTAGCATCTGCATTTAACTACAATTCTAAATATCTACCTGTGTACAGTGTACACTCCAGTTACTCTAATTGAAAAAGTTGTAGCACTTCGAGTAAATAGTAGACCGTATATCATGACGCATTTTTATTTGAGTATGGAAAAATTTCATACATTTATTTCAACGTTATTGCGAACTTCGTATAGGTAGATTTATAGGTTCATTAAATCCGTAAGACATAAAAATAGATTTAATATAATCCTAATACGAATGAATTGTTTTAAATACAAAAATTCTATTACATAATATATTATATGGGTATTTAGATCGTGTGCAGTGAAGCAATCTTTGTTTTGTAAACTCTTGGCTTAAATTAATTAAGCCAGCCACCAATTGAGCAAGTCTTTAATAAAAAAACTTCTAATCTATGATGTCAGTGATATAAAATTTAATTACTATGAGAATTCCGCCTGTGGCATTATTTTGTCGCCTCGTGGATGAAGCAAATTTAATGAATGATAAACTGGTGACGAAATATTTTCATTCTGACATAACGTAATTTCGTCAGTGTGTGAGAATTTCTAAAATGACACATAAGAAGAAAAGTGAAGAAATGTCATTTTCATAATTTGCACGTTTGCGCTATAGTCCATTGAAAAGTTACATTTGGGGTCGCATTTTTTAGAGGACGCAATTTTATTTTTTTGATGTGTAGGGGGGGTCAGTGTGAAGCTATCACCAAGTTTGTGGGGTCGCCACCCTTGTCCCACGGCCGCCATCTTGAAAAGAGCGGTTGATATGGTTTTTACGATATATCTCTTAAACTATTTATCTGATAAAAAAACATTGTTAGCATTATTTGTTGCAAATTAAATTCTCTACAACTTTAGTCCAGTAACTTTTTGTCGTAGAACTATAAATAAAAAAATTATAAGTGAAAATGTTCAGAAATTAGAGATATTTATATTTTTCAATAAAACTTTTTTTTATCATTTTACGAAGAAATGATATCAGACCATTTTTGTAGATTGTTTTTCGAGGAACAACTTTTATAAATAACATTTTTTCATTACGTCAATAGCTAAGGTTTTACAGCGCTCAGAAGTGAGTACTATTTTTCAGTGCTATTAGCTATACATTATACATATATTATGTGTGCATATATTATACATATATTATATATATTATGTGTGTACTAATAATAATTTGTCATCAGTAATTGTTTTTTCTGTTATTATAATATTTTTAATAATGAATTTTGCAATATTATTAATAATTAATTATTGACTCTTTTCCCCACCACCCAGGAGGTAGAGTCTGGAAGCACGTTTTTTTTTACGTCGAAAAGCAGGGCTGAAATGTTTTGCAGTATGCTTCCATTGTTCTGGAGTCTGGGGAAAGAGCCAATAGCCAATTTATGTTTAGTTAAGAGTATTGAAAAATAGTACTCACTTCAGAGCGCTGTAAAACCTTAGCTATTGACGTAATTAAAAAATGTTGTATATAAAAGTTGTTCCTCGAAAAACAATCTACAAAAATGGTCTGATATAATTTCTTCGTAAAATGATAAAAAAAAATTATCGAAAAATATAAATAGCTCTCATTTCTGAACATTTTCGCTTATAACTTTTTTATTTATAGTTCTACGACAAAAAGTTACTGAACTAAAGTTGTAGAGAATTTAATTTGCAACAAATAATGCTAACAATGTTTTTTTATCAGATAAATAATTTAAGTGATATATCGTAAAAACCATTTCAACCACTATTTTCAAGATGGCAGCCGTGGGACAAGGGTGGCGACCCCACAAACTTGGTTTTAGCTTCACATTGACCCCCCCTACACATCCAAAAAATAAAATTGCGTCCTCTAAAAAACTCAAGATTAGGCCTAAAAAATGTAACATTTCAATGGAATACTAGTGTATAATACTGTGATAATACTACACTACAATCTTTTAATCATCTACTGTTGCATAAATATAATAACGCAGCTATCTTGTAAAATAGAATACCATAAACACATTTATTTTCGTCATTATGGCTTAATTTTTAAAATTAAATTAATTAATTTACATACTATAATTCAATCAACTCTGTATCATGAACATTGAATTTTCGGATCTTTTTCTTTACTTTTTTTAATTTTTTGCATATCAAAGTGACTACGTGATCCTAATTCAAACATGCAACGAGTGTAAAAAAAAATATCGGAAAACAGAAAACACAAGCAAAGTAATGGGTTGCAAAATGTACATGCATATTGGAAAGGGGTAAATCACGCATTAGTCACATTGGAGGCGTGGCGTCGGGTTTCCGTGGTTCTCCTGTGACGTCATCACTAATAAAAACACAGTCTTAATCAATGTTAGAACCCATACTGTACAATTTTTAAAATGCAACGTAAGAGATACAGTCACATAATCCGGAAAGTATTAAACATCCCTGAATAATTAACCTGACTTCCTTTGCTCTATCTTTATCTGCTCTCTTGGTATTCAACGTTAAAGCCCATCATTAATTTATGGACCTGTAGAGTCTACACTCTACTGGAACATAATATTATAAAGCTCTTCCAAGAAACTGAACTCAGAAGTTAAGTGAGCGTTCATATAATTAACATTAAAGACCATACCTACTGCAAAAAAAAAGACGTGTGGCACTCGGGGACTGCCGCGGTAAAGCTATTGCATAGCATGCCTTCAAGCCACACCTCCGAGCCCGTCGGAGTGGGGAGCGTGAGGTTTTTTCGTTACGGAATTTCTCGATTCGGTCCCCGCGCTCAAGGCCCGCGATAGAAGCTATGCAATAGCTTAAAAACTGCTATAGAGGTATATTATAAGAAATCAGTAGGTATATAAGAAAAAAAAATTCAACGAAGCTGAATATACCGCCGATTCGTATTATTTGCATAAATATAGCAAAACATACCTTCTTTTATACCAGTAATGATTAAAAAATATTGTCTCGTATGAACAAAAGGTAAAACCTTCAAACCCCGCTTTATTGGCTCCCATCAGTCCAATCTATTGCAATGAGATGACATTGTTATTGATTATTTTTCTCGCTAAAGATTTGTTCGCAATTTATTATCTTCGTCTCATACCTACTTGGCTCGTTCTCAGAAACCGTTTGTGTCACGCAAACAATAAGACAAACCAAGAGATATCGAAGTTTAACGTAAGAGGTTCCATTAAACTTTACCGCTTCGATATTGTACGTACCCTTAAAATAATCTATTTAAGGCAAAAATATTCATTTCACCGGAAAATCTGATTACCGCCTTTGAAATTTCGCTTGATTTTCGCTAAAAAGGTTAGGAACGAAAACTTTACTGGTAAAATGTATAGCAAAAATGTTTCTCTTATTACGTTACTCATTATCACAAATGCTGAGGCTCATCTCACAACTGTATGAAACATAAATAGAACACAAGGGACTAGACTGTTGACCCGACTCAATGTCAGTGATTTAGTTGAAAGCCTGCATGTTTAACTTCCTTTCTGGAATAACGTTATCTAGGTTAGTGAAGGCTTTCATGAGAGAGATTAAATATTAATTGTGAAGGCTGTGGATATGTTCACTATGGTTATAGTGAGCATTTTTCAATTTTTAGATCCGCATCCGACTATTTCACAGATGAAATGAGTAATTTCATCTGTGAAATAGTCGATCGTAAAGACTTTTTTTTTGTTAGGCACTCCTGCGTCTTATATATTGAGTTTATTTATGAGAAGCCTTGCAGTTCATAGTATGTACAAAATTTGTGTTCTAGTTTGATGCAAACACGTATTGAAAGTATTAAGATCGTGTTCTCTTTCACTAGTTTCTCAATAATTTTCAACAACTGGAATGAAGTTAATTATAACATGACGCTTACCATTCGCATGTGGGCTACACGACCTTGCTTGGTTGCTATATACAAGGCGAAATAAAATTGAATAGGCACTTCCGAAAGTAGCCGAGGTCATACAATCGTAGTGTCTGTATGTACATGTATATCATACGAACACAATATCGCATATCATAACATTACTTTCCAAATGATTACCATTCATTTGAATAGAGATAACTGGAGCATGCGAGATTCGACTCCTTATAGAATATGTATAAAGATCGGTTGATTTAACCCGTTTGATAACACATAAAATGTATGGACCGCCTCCAAATATGTTTTTCGGGTCAGCTTTGTAGTCTCAGGATTTACAGATTTCCTTTTTGTGATTATGCAGTTGTCTTAACGTAAAATAAAGCTTT
Source organism: Colias nastes (assembly GCA_907164665.1). Classification (NCBI taxonomy): domain Eukaryota; kingdom Metazoa; phylum Arthropoda; class Insecta; order Lepidoptera; family Pieridae; genus Colias; species Colias nastes. Next base: position 24,649 of record CAJQZM010041133.1, on the reverse strand, counting down.
CTTTATTTTCAAATTCATATACATTCACTGCTCTCAATAAGAGATCTATAACAGTTTCTATAGAGCGTCACACACCGGTACTACTCCAACACTTTCATAGATAACTGTTAGATAATTCGAATCATCATCGAAAGTAGTTTTTATACGTAATCTCGCACCCGTTTCTTTCTTGTACTTCTCCAATAAAATTACATCATTAGACGTGCTACAATCATTATCGGATCGGTACATTTGATTTATAATGAACGATGAATATCGGGTCTCTTCCTATTAAAATATGTGCACAATTACGTTTACGTTTATAAAACGTTCAGTTTATACTATATAGTATACGTTTTATTAAACGAATTAACATGTTAACATGATTACCACCTAGGATCTATAATTTGTTTTGAGTTTCTACATAACATATCTATTGGACTATATATTCTATTCTAGAATCTAGGTCATCATCTACCTGAAACGGCATATCAAGTTTAAACAAAATATACGCAGTACTTTGAGAATGTTTTAGCAGAAATTAGAACACAGCAAAAACAAAAACTACTGGGATATATATTATTTACTAAACATTCTTTAATACTCTTCACAAATCACAATTTCCTAGAATTTCTACCATCAAACAAATTTATATTATTTACATTACATTACTATTTACTACTTTTCACAATTTCCTAGTATTTCTAGCATCAAACAAATTTGTATTTATCCGTGTAGCGTTCACTTTTATCGATAAAAGGTGGTCCACTATTTGTAGTTCCTGTATTGATACGAGCCGTGCCCTATAAAGTATAAGCGTAGTTCTTGTAGAGGTAGGAGCCCTGGCAACGTCACGTTCACGGCACCATCCCGCAATCCCGGCAGATGTTTTTGTCACGCGCTCGTTATTAAATCTGAGGCAGGTGCGGAATGCTGTTTATTTTTTGTGATCTTTGCGATTTTTATTCGACCATCTGCCGTGCACATTTCGCTTGAACCTGGCGCAATGTGGTGCTTTCTGATATTCATCTCACGTCTCTGTTGTTTTTGGCTTTTATGATATGATTAAGTTGATTAAATTTCCTGTTATGAACTCATGAGTGACTAACTTTTGCTATTACGTACGTTTTTAGGGTTCCGTAGCCAAAATGGCAAAAACGGAACCCTTATAGTTTCGTCATGTCCGTCTGTCCGTCTGTCCGTCTGTCCGTCTGTCACAGCCGATTTACTCGGAAACTATAAGTACTACAGTGATGAAATTTGATGGGAATATGTGTTGTATGAACCGCTACAAAAATATGACACTAAATAGTAAAAAAAAGAATTGGGGGTGGGGCCCCCCATACATGTAACTGAGGGATGAAATTTTTTTTTTCGATGTACATACCCGTGTGGGGTATCAATGGAAAGGTCTTTTAAAATGATATAAAGTTTTCTAAAAAACATTTTTCTTAAAGTGAACGGTTTTTGAGATATCAGCTCTCAAAGTCGTAAAAAGTATGTCCCCCCCCCTCTATTTTTATAACTACGGGGTATAAAATTCTAAAAAAAATAGAGGTGATGCATGCTAATTAACTCTTTCAACGATTTTTGGTTTGATCAAAGTATCTCTTATAGTTTTTGAGATAGGTTGATTTAACTGTAATTTATTATATTTGCTGCTACGGAACCCTTTGTGCGCGAGCCCGACTCGCACTTGGCCGGTTTTTTTTTAAGTTATTCTGCTTTGGTTGTTATCGCAGTTGTAAGAATAAGTGGCAAAATTAATCAAAAAATTAATCAACTTATCCAAATCCGTTCTGACGTAAAATCGTGATAAATACACCCCCAAACTTTGGCCTTTATAAAATTAGTGTCCGATACTCTAAAAACAATTACGTACTTGCAATACTTACGTTAGGTAGGTAATAGGTATATTAATTATTGTTGTGCATATAACATAATATGCGAAAATCGCAGAAATCAGAATATCCATTCAATCATAGCCATTATTATGTAATAACATCAACTTTTATGCGACATGACGACATTTTCTACTAAAGCCACAGATAATTTACTTCACCTTAAATGGTAAAATTTAAAAACCACACCCAAATCTACGCCTGTAATAGTTGAAATGTCCGTGTGAACGTCCCTTGACCTTTGGCATGGTTTTCCTTTAAATCTTTAGTATTTAAGTACACTAAAATCTTTCGTAACATTATTTGCAAGAAATTATTTAGTGAAAATTGTGACCTTAGATAAGATTAATTTTTAACGAGCACAAGGATAAGTACGTAAAATAAGGTTCCCATCCTATAAATACGGCTAGCTTTCCTTACACACGGTTGAGTTTTGACACAAAACTTCTTCGACAGAAACATCAAAATCTAACGATGCGTAAGCAAATGGTTCACACTAACGGGAATTTCTAAACTAATTTGACATAACATCGCCGCATTAAATAGTAAAATCTCAGACTATACATTGGTCTGGTGGGGTCCGTCATTGCTTATTACGGACCAACGTGGTCTCCCCTAGCGTGGGTTCCTACTGATTGATCGCTTCCGTCCATTGTCCTCTCCCTTTCAAATGTGAAGAGTAGTGACCTACGATTGCTGGCTACATTAATATCAAAGAGACCACATGTTATTATAGTACAAACAGGAAAGGCACACAATATTCTCGAGTATATTAGATTTGAAATCGATTAATGCCCCCTTATAGATGATATTGCTTTCTCTGGGCAGCTGCATCTTTTCAAAGTATATTTTCAAACAAACCTATGAGGGGGCACTTTTGAAATATTCTCTTGAAATAGTGCTTCATTTAAAATAAAGATCGTAATATAAACTCAGACTATATTTAAAATTACGCGAATATATGTTGCAAAAAGCGGCCAGATTTAATAGGCTCGCATATCCACTCCAAAGCGCGGAATAATTTATGGCATAACATTTTTAGCTTTCATACGCAGCGCAGTTACCCACGGCACTTAGCCCCAAAGTTCAGTAGTTCGCCAACTGCAAACCGCGGAACGCAATTTAAAACGCCTCATTAAACCCATTATTCTTAGCGAAATTGTTCACAACAGTGCGAAAAGAGGTGAAGTGATGTACAACTGTCGATTGTGTATGAATTATTCAAACTTTGACCGGGCTCTGTGGGACCGCTCGTCTGGATTGGGGCCGCTTCTTTGCGCGCTTTTTCGTTCTAATTTCTGTTCCATTTTGGAAATGAATCTGCTTTTTTGGATTAATAGTATCGAACTAAACAAGACTACTTTATTCTTATACATACTACAACAAATATTACATTTCGCTTTATTTTACTAGACTCCAAACATAATATTATCATGACAAAAATGTTCATATTATGTATAAATAATGTAAGACAAGTCAAAGAATAAAAGATAAGATGATTTGGATCATTTATTATCTTAGGATTTGGCCTAGTACTTAAATAACAATGTAATGGGGTTATCTATTGTCAAGGCTCTCGTGTTATAGAGGGTCAATGAACTGGTATTCCAAGAAATCTACATGTCTATCAAATATATGTGTATTGATTTTCTCACCCCCAATCGGTCTAGAAAATATGGGAACCCCAAGTGCAGCCTGTAGGAAAATGCGTCATACGTTTATGGTAGGTGTTACTGCAAATATCGCGTATGATGATTTCTTTTCTCTTTTGCTCAGTGCATTTTATTGCATTAGTAACGTTTTACTATTTTAGCAAAAGTTGCTATTCAACGTTTAAGTATATCCGCCTCGGTAAAAACTAAAAAAAAAATACCTAAACTACAAATATATGTTTGAGTAGGTCTAGGTATCTTTTTTTTATATTTAAGTAATTTATATAAATAGAAAAATAAAATTTAAGTAAGTAGAACAACATGTTTACTTAAAGAAAATTAAACTGAACTTATATTTTACAGCTAATAATAATTGGCTACATTGACGTCAATTCAGTTACCTTCAAGAAAAAAAAGTAAATGTTATTTTTACTATAATTTAGCATACCTATTATTAACGGTTTATTTTTAAGTACCTTTAAGATTTCTTAGTTAATGTATTTTCATCTAGTACCTAGAGCCTAGAGGTATTTAAAATATTTCAATGAAGTTGATAACTTTAACAAAATTAAATCAAACAGTCAAATATGTATTTCAAATCTTTTGTAAACATGATGGATTCACGTTTCCGTATACTTTTCGTAATGATAGCACGCCCATATCAATATCAATGTAACTAAATATAAAATAGTACACTATGTACTAAAGAACTTCACTTTACTAGGTGAGTGAGATACGTAGGTACCTATGCACAAATATAGATAATAACATTAGCCGTTGCAACGTAGGCGTAATATACTTACAAGTTACATCACGAGTCTTGTAACATTTTCTTATTTTGTAGTACTTTAAGGCTATTTAGTTTATTCTTTACGGTTCTTTACGGTTTATCCACGGTTTAATGTTTCACCTTGTTTCAGGAAAAAGTACTCATAGCATTAGTATTTTAGAAGGAATTATTTACTAGACACTTAATTTTAAACAACTTATCCATCAGTTTAAATTCCTCACAGTTATAATATCGCAGAGGCTTGATTTAAAAAATCCCCCGGTGAGTAATATTTTCCTCGTTGCAGTAAATCTAGAGTCTAGACAATGCAAATACATTATGAGAGAATATAATCACAGGAAAATGCGTCCTGTGCAATGTTTGTATAACTTTATCATTTATGGATTGACGGCTTCTATTCGTAGGAAGTTGTACACGGTAAGAGTTTTATAATAAATAGTAGTTATCATGTAGGTAAGAATAGAATGGTATAGTTTATTTACTTTAATTTTTTTTATTTGATTGAGCGATATAGTACCTATTTTTAGCAGATTTTTTCACTTTTCAACGCTTGACATGAGAAGGTAAGTTTGTATGAATTTATTTTCTTCTATTATATTTTATAAATTACAAGATCGGTATTTCAATACAAGATCGTTTCGCAACATATCAAAAACAAACATTAAACTAGTGCGGCTGCAAGTGTATTCAAACAATTCGGTCATCTAAACACAGACCGCGGCCGCGGTATTGTGCCATGAATGTAATATAATATTTCTCCTCTACTAGGGATTACAACATTAAGCCACACCGTATCTAGGTAAAAGGAAAATGTACCTTATACAGCTTTAATCAACGTATAAAATCAATTTCACACATATTTCAATTTACACTTCAACACGTATACTCTTCGACATATGAATCACTCCTGTGTTATCACGCGTTAGACCTTCCCCATCTAAATTTCCACCCCCTTTCAGTTCGATATTCAAGTCTCGTCCCTCAAGTTCCCTTCCGAGTTCTGTATCTTTGTATAAGAAAATGTATACGAATCTTTCAAGCGCAAAAACCCAACAGAAAGATGAACAATGTTACGGAAGTATGGATGTGTCAATTGATTTTATTTTACTCTTGCAGCTTTTAAAATTTTGCCTTTATATGTACACGTACATATTATACTGTACCTAAGGTCTGATTATGAACTTTTTCAAGTACGTTTTACCACGGCTCAGTATGGTAGATGTATGTTTTTAGTATGAGGGTTATAAAAATGACCAAATTAGGTAGCTGGATGGTTTTTAGTTTTTACATTCAACTAATTCATTATTTATAAAGCGTTAATCGTTAGAATAGTATTAAAATCAGGATTTAGAAAACCATATTCCTTATATAAACCGGATAAGTCGTTCCGAACGTAAATGGAATGCAGGTTTTTTTAAATCCATTTAAAACTTTAAATGGATTTAAAAAAAGTGGCTCGCAATCTTAGCCCTCATATTTTTTTTTTCATCCTAGATGCCCTAACTTAGCATTATAGTGACACTAAATGGGACCCAAATTCTTAATGCATAATATATATCTTTTATTCATTAGTTTTATCACAGATTAGATACCTAATAAGTTTTATCTCTCAAAAATTTTACCGACTTGTGTATATTGAGGCAAATTTTTGAATAATTAACAAATATTTTCTATTGTCTCTCTATATTCTACGGAAATACCGAAACATTAAAATTATCCTTTCTCTGATACCAAAACGACGTATGAGTAGTTATTTATTACGATAAAAATAAAAGAGTGAAGTTGACTAAATGTGAACAGTAAAATGTTTAATTTAATTAAATGCGTCATTCATTTTTGAATTACAAGTGACACATACAATTATGATATTAAATATGCCACAATACGAGACCACAGATCATAAACGAGTTCTCAGACACATTTATCAACAGTCACAAACTGCGGCGTCTAACCTCCGCTGATCTTTCTGACGCTATGTGAACCAAAAATATCCGGCCTATTCACATCTCATTATATATATAATGTGCTAGCCTTATACAGACTCGGTTGCCACCGCGATACTTTGATTCATACACCAATTTCATTGATATATATCTCAGAGATGTACCTATCGCATGAATTTCGATATTCGGACGCACCTTTATTGTGACGCTGTTTTTATGTTTACCATTGGCTTTGTGTTGGTATTAGCTTATTAATAACTTCAAATACAAGTAATATTTTGGCTACATTTGGAAAACGAAATGCTTAGTACCTATTCTGTTCCGTGTAGTCAGACTACACAACTGTTTAACATGCGTTCTTTGATAATGAAATTAAAGCTAATTGAAGGAATTAGATCACCATCCTCTCCGTTGAGCATTCTCCGCATTCCGATGACGTACATCTGATTGATAAAGGGTCATAAACCACAATAAGTACATATGTACGCACACGCTTCGACCACGCATGCTTCACTTGATATATCTAATTAACATGAATCACTGTTTACGCAAATAGCAATACTAATAAACGCCATGTTGATTGAAAATTAATATTAGTATGTGGACCGGCAAATCTCCAATTAATATTATATACTATTTAGGTTTTGATAATTTTTATGTGATTTATTATAATTACTACCTATTCATAGTAATTTTTATTAAACTAGTTATTTATTGAATCGTTCATTAATTGATGAAAAATTAAATATTAGAATGAGGTTTTACAATTTACATGTTAATAAAAAATAGGGAATATTATATCTGAAGATGATTGATAATATGCCTCTTTTAAAATAAATACTGGTCTGAAAGAGGGAAATAAAAATAAACATACAAAAAAAATTGGTTGTTTGTAAAGTAGGTTTACGATCGAGATGTTTACGTGATAACATAATGCAGTGGCAGCGCTCGAGATGAGACGGGAGATCGGTCCGTCTCTCTCTCGTTATACCTGCGATCGCGCTCGTGAGGTTTTGGTGTGACACAAGTTTCTGAACATGTCACCCGACTAAAACGATTTTAAAAACGTTATCACGTCAAAATACATTAAAATATGACCTATGAACACATAATTTATTGAATTAATTATTATTTATTATGCATAAAACACAAAGGCATTATCAGCTTATCACTTATTTATGACAGTAGTATCAAAACACTATCTTTAATATGATAAAACATACTTATTATGTTATTGCTATTTGGTACTTGTTAAATAATAGTATAATACATAAATTCCTCATAACCAAATCCAAAAACTAACTAAAACGTATTGGAATGAAAATGTAATTTGAAGTACACATATCACAGATTAACACAGGAAACTTAATTATCCCGTCTATACAGGCTGGCTTGTATTAAATAAATCCGTATTACATACATCTCATACTCAAGTCTTTGACGCTACTGTACAGTCACGAGCAATAATATATGCCTAGGGGGCGATGTGCAAAAATATCTGTCACTAGAACTAATTCAATAATATCTGTCTCCCCGTATACAGCAAAACTATCTGACATTAGTAGGCAGCATAATAAAGTGGCATCAAAATTATATGACGAAAATGTTACAGCAAATAATTGTGACAACCTCTCACGGCATAAATATGTGACATCAACTAGGAAACAATAATATCTGACACAATTTCATATTTCTGTATTTTGCATCGATTC
>CAJQZM010041133.1:2900-16662 GCA_907164665.1 Colias nastes | reverse complement strand
ATAAATATGTGACATCAACTAGGAAGCAATAATATCTGACACAATTTTATTTTCAATTTAATATTAAATTAATACAAAATAAATAAATTTTATTTTAACTACGTTGTTTTAAAACATTATTTCCATATTAATTAATATGTGCCGTCGTTTTATACTACATATTGTATGTCTAGATATTATAACCTACTAGCTTAACACCCGCGGCTTCGCCCGCGTTTTCAAAGAAAAACCCGCATAGTTTCCGTTCCTGTGGGATTTCCAGGATAAAAGCTCTCATAAGCGTTAATCCAAGTTACCTTCTATGTGTGTGCCAAATTCCATTTTGTCTTTTATTTGTGTGAAAGAGTAACAAACATCCTTACATGATACTCACGAACTTTCGCATTTATAATATTAGAAGGTTATCATATCATGACAAAATTAAAGTACCTATTCATATACTTATATGAATGCCCACTTGGGTAGATCTATTTTATTTGAAAGTTCAGTGTAACCTTCGTGTATTATTTAGAAATTGTTTTGTCACATGTTTTGTTATATTTGACGTTAGCGGCGTTTGACACGATTGCTCCGTTATTCATTTTCATTTACCTATAATTAGCCTATAATATTGCTATTATTTTATTGAGTATCGAAAATTATGGCAAGTTATCATATTATCGTAATTTCATTAAAAAAAAATATTCACAAAATATAATGTGTCTTTTGTTCATATTCTTACCCCAGCAAAATAAATAAATAAATCATTTATTTCACTTAAAACATTTAACAAATTAGAGCGACCTCTAAAATACAAAACACTAATTCAATAAATAACGTTTGGCCTTTTTAAAATCCTATCCTATCTTATCCTACTAGTCCTACTATAATCCTACTTCCTATCCTACTAATCTACCTATTATAAATGCGAAAGTTTGTGAGCATGTGTATGTGTGTGTTTGTTACTCTTTCACGCAAATACAATAAAATTTAGCAGACATATAAAGGGTAACTTGGGTTAACACTTAGGATAGGTTTTATCCCAAAATTCCCACGGGATCGGGAACTATGCGGTATTTCTGTGAAAACGCAGGCGAAGCCGCGGGCGGAAAGCTAGTGTCACATATTTATGCTTTTTGTGAGGAATCAATTATATTTTACAATACAGAAATATAAAATTGTGTCAGATATTATTGCCTCCTAGGTGACGTCACATATTTATGCTTCGAGAGGTTGTCACAATTATTTGCTGTAACATTTTCGTCACATAATTTTGATGCCACTTTATTATGCTGCCTACTAATGTCAGATATTTTTGCTGTATACGGGCAGACAGATATTATTGAACCCGTTCTTATGACAGATATTATTGCTAATCTGCAAATGGTAATATATTTATGCTTCTGACTGTACACAGTTTAACTTATACATAGACAAATCAGTATTTGCTTGAAAAGCCACTGGATATTCCGTTTATTGCTCTAATAAAGGAGGGCCTTGGGTAAGCGTTCGTTCGCGTAATGAACGTCAGACATTCCACTCTAAAAGTCAATTGTTTTATTGATGGATAGCATAGAAATAGTCGAGAATTGCGTAACTTCTACACTGTACATATCTTATCAACATCACAGTATACTTCAAATGGTTGTGTCAATCATAAAAAATAATATTTTAATTATTGCAAGAAAATAACTATCATCGCCGACTACAAGGTCTTCAGTATAAACATTACATTAAACATTCTGGGGCCTTTATGTTATATCCTGGTAATTGAGGATTGGGCGTGGAGGATAGAAAATTCGGAAATTGTTTACACACACACAGAGATGAATGGCTAGACGTCTATGCTTTGAATGAAAATTCATTCTTATGACTGTAGTTATTAACTGTAAGATATGTTAAATATAAAAAGAAGCCGATGAGAATACCAAAAAAGTAGCAAGAATAGAACATCTTATCGTAACCTAACAACTTAACAAACTCTCTAGCTAATCAAATCAAATAACCACTTAACTAATCTTATAAGTCACTAGCTCATGCGTTAATAGTTATTAATTATCATAGCAATTAGGATGGCAAAGCAGTTAAAAGCAGGAATCTCCGATCGGCCTCCCGCCGCCATCCGTCTGCGGCACTTTTACTTTCGCCCAGTACATTCACCTGCAAAGCCTGTCCCAGTTACAGGTTACTAGAATCGTGATTTTACCCAATATTGAGTTCTCAATAGTATTCACTATTAGTAGTGATGCCCTAGATAGTAACTCTTAATGAGAGTACAAAAGTGAGATTGAATATCGTGTAAAGTGAGATTGTAGAGAGTACAAAAGTGAGGTTGAATATCTTTTGATTGTTTAATTTAACATCACTTTCTAAGATTTTGCTTTGAAGATGTTTCTTTTATTAATATCGGAATTATTTTTGTAAAATTATGGTAGTATAGCATAGACTTTTAAGACGGTATTTCTTTTAGAAAGTTTCTATCAAAATAAATTTATTTTATAAAAATAAAATAAGACTTCAATACTTCAAGTTTTTGTAAACATGGAGGCTTAAATGTGATTTTTTCAATCCTCAATATGGTCATTTAACTAACTTATCGTGTAATTAAAAAGTCATTTTAAATAATAGTTAATTAAATGCATTTCCAATGCATTTTAAGCTGGAAATAATCACCCTAATAAAATAACAAGTCAATAACATGTATGTCTAAATTATTGAGGAAAATCAATGGCATGCCGAAAACATTCAAGTTGTTGTTATCCTCAAATTATTTAAATTACACAGATTTATTGAGAATTTATTGTTTACTCCTCATTTTCATGAATTAACTAGTTGATTCTCATATATGTATCTACTCGTATTAAAGAATTAATTGATATAATCATTTAACCATTTTGGCCCAAAGCACTAAATAGAAAACTTAAGACATACACCTAGACATCTACTTTCAAATTTATAATAACTACTGTAGCGATTAAAATAATTACACATATAATGTATTTAACCTTGTTAGTCTTTGTAATTGGGTTTAAATTCAATAAACCACAAAGAGATTATGGTGATGGACAAATGAGGATTATAATTAATAATGTTATAACAATAGCAATTCAACTGAAAATACCATAATGTAATTTAAACTTTATGCAAAAAACTTATTTGATACTAGAGATTAAAGATTTTAACGGATTATAACGTAATTTAAAAATACTAAATGTAAAAATGTAAAAATATTTAATACGGTCTAAATGTATAATACTCGCGTGAAATTAAACACTAGAAAATACTATTATTTGATACTACTTGTCTATTATATCATATTCTTTTATTTTTTATTTTCGAAGTTCAGAGATCGTGAATATCAAAAGTATTAAATTTAATTTACCATAACTCATTAAAAATAACATTAAGGTATGTATTTGAATAATTATGAAAGTAAATACATAATAACGTTATTTTAATAAAACATTCTAATGTGAAAGTAAAGTCACTAATTTATTTATACTGTAATTACAATTCATTATATCTACTCTCATTTATAATGAGACGATGTAAAAATACAATAACTAGTATATATATATATATATATTATATTGCTGGCATATGAAACTTTTTAAAGTTAAAAATACAATAATTTTAATTACATATTGTGTGTTCATAAGCTACCTCTGAACCAATTTTGATAAAATTAGATACATGTTGAGTTTAAAACCTGTGAGAGGACATACAATATGTTTAATCGCAGATATGTCATGGGAATGGAAACTTGACTACATGGACAAAGCTGGCGGCGCCAATTTAGTATTGTATAAATTAAAAATATCCCGTATGTGTATTTAAAATTATTTTTTGCATGATCTGAATTGACTATTTATTCAGTAAGTTTGTAAAAGAAAACTATAATTTAGAATTTAGACTAGCTATCAATCTTTGCTATGGATTATATTATATACAATTGTTTTTAACATACAGCAATTTGTAAGACTTTGCCTAATTACCTATTTGATAGAATCTGAAAATTATTGAGTCTGCTTTATAGTCTGTATAGCAAGCACCCTTTAATAAATCAGCTTCTTTTAATTGAACAGCTTTAAGCTATTAACTTTTGACATATATATCACTGTTCGATGATGAATGTTTGTATGGATGTCTATCAATCATTTCAGCTCTCTTTAACGCATAACTGGCTTGTTGCCAAGGTCGTCTGATTTAAGTAATTAAGGACAGATGATAAAATGTGTTCATACTGAAATCACATTACAATGTAGCCATAGTTAAAGAAACAATAATGCTTTGAAATTATATGCAGATAATAACATATTTAGATAATCTGTAAATGAAAGAAATATAAAGGAATAGGCACTTATGTTCGCATAAAAACACAACATACAAGATGAAATAGGTATATGTTATTCTAATGTATTTAAAATTGGGGATATTTAATATTTTATTTTTTTTTTTGCTTTTATTTTTTTAATTGTGTTTTAATTGTGTACTAATAATTTGAATAAATTTCCAAAAAACAATCAATCAATAAATATTTTATTGTCTACAAGATTGTAAAAATGGTTTGTTAAGATTAATATTAATTGTTATTTACATATAAATTAAAATACTTACTAATCGACCTATTATCGCAAGAAACTGACTAGATAAGAGTTATAGTCGGCGATAAATTTTCTAAAATAAATACATAATAATGAACATTTATTCTACAAAAATAGCCCGTACTGCAACGAATTAAGAGCGCATTGATAGTACCTATTGAAAGTTAAGTGACTCACCTGAAATCCAGGCTAAGATTCCTTTGATGCGTAGGGGGTTTGCTCCTGGCATCGAGGCGGCTACCGTGAATCGGGACATCTTCCAACATGCTCACGCACTGATGTTTTCACCACACAAAACCATAACAAAAAAGCGTAAAATCAAAGAGTAAATAACAACATGGCGTCGTCGATAATCCACACAATCGTCTACTCAAAATACAACAAAATCCAGTTCAAATGAAAGTCCGAATTTGTTTAAGGATGAGCAATTCTTTGAATATATGGATTTAATTAAATTAACAATGTATCGACATGATCACAGGACATGATCCACTTTTGTTAAAAACTGACTTCGACAGTCAACTTTAAAACTGGTTTGTCTTGAATTGTACACGGGCCACAGATGTAGAAATTCAAAAACAAAATCGTACTAAGCTAAAAAAAATAATATTTACTGCGAAAAATACTACGAAAAGCTTGTAAACGTAACCAAACGAAACTATATTAAATTAAAGAAATCGATGACTCTTCCATCGAGACAACATCACATTTAATTTCTATTTTGTTGCTCCTGACAAATAATACGATGTGACATCACGATTCTGCCAATGTCACAAAATGACAGTGATGTATTTTATGTGCATTCAGTTCACAGAGTATACATACACAAAATTAAAGATATGTACACACCCAACATTAAAATAATGGAATATTTCGACCTTGATTTCGACGAATACATACATACTATAATAAAATATATAAAACAATTCAGGAGCATTAATCAAAAATTTGCCTATATAGATACGTGCATTGATTTATTATTATTGTTTATCGTAATTCATTGATCATATTATGTTCATTCTATAGAAAAAATAATAAACAAAATATATCAGAATTCAGATGCCCTACCATTTATTTGCTAAAAGTCAACCAAAATATATGAGAGGAATATCTGAGTAAGTATGTACAGGAAATTAATAAATGAAGGATATAGGAAATTAATAAATACTTATATATTATGTAGAGTATAAATAAAAATCTCAAATTTATTTGATTATGCTTTATTTCATGATATAAATCTGCAGTTAATAGCTTCTTAACATAAAAACATAAGTTTGTAATAAGAGTGTTTATTAATGCTTCTGTTAAATTAATAAGTGAACATATTTTTCTTTCACAAAGCAAATATAAGCTTTTAATTATTAATAGTATACATATAAATATATTTTTAACTTAAAAAACATCTCATTTAACAGGTTCCTGTGACTGTCTTGAAGAAGATTGCCTTTTGTGAACATTTGGTTTTCGTAGTCTATGATAGTTAGGCATCACTTTACTAAGGAAGTCAAGCTGTAAAAGCTGTGATGGTTGTTTCTCTAAAGCTTCCCGGATGTGGTGTTCTGAACCCCATATAACTGTATTGTCAACTAATGTTTGAGGTGCTATGAGTTGACATGATGCACCTGAAAAATAAGAAAAAATCATATGACCAAATTATTTTTGTTACATTAATATTTTTACATTAAGTATTTTTTACAGCAAATAATATCATAGTTGTGAATATCATAAATATGAGGAATACCTTCCAAATGTATTATCGGGCTCATTGAATTACTCCTGCAGAAAGGTAATCATAATCATTTGAAGTGGTACAGTGAAGGACTGTTTTTACATAATTACTAGGGTAGTTTTCCAATTACAGCACTAGAGCGCATTATGCGACATAATGCTTAACGTTGAATTTTTCAACGACAGCAACGCTTCGCACAATCGAGCACTCTTAAAACTAATGCGCATGATGCGTGCAATCGATGCCAACTCAGTGACAGAATTTTAATTTTTCCCCTTTAAATTCGGCATTGTGCGCCACTGAGTCGCATTATGCTCTATTATGCTCTGTAATTGGAAAACACGGTAGATGTTCTTTTACTATAATACAACAGGTATTTTATTAACTATATCAGATATACATACCAACAACACATCCACTTCCAATTCTAACATCAACACCAACAAATGATCTACATTCAAAGACATTGCTTTCTCCAATGTGGCCAAAAATTGATTCTAACTTGCAGCCAACTTCAAAAACATTATGAGCACCAATGAAGAGTGGTTTTGGTGGCACTTCTTGTTTATCACTTTTTCTGTAAGAGTTAATAAATTATTAAAACTAAATAGGATTGTCTGCTTAAAATTATTTTGAATACAATTAGGTATATGTGACAATTACTTATTAGTCCAAATTAGAAGTGGACAAACTTTTAGAAAGGAAAATATGTGGTCATCACTTCCCTACTCAGTAAAGTTCCTAGTATTTTAAATATATTTTATAGTACTAATTGATGTTTCTTGTTCTTGAATTTTATAAGTCTTATCTTAGCCTCTATTGTATAAATAACTTACTTATGAATTATAGTTGAGTATTCTTCAATAATGCAGTACTCTGCTATGATAATAGGGCCTCCTTCAGCTTTAATTGTCACCCTCGGATGTATGACAGTGCCACCACCAATGGTGATATCACCTTCTAAAGTACAATCTTCGCAAACTGTTGCACCGGGCAAAATCTTTATGCTAGAATAATGATAATATTAAACACGTTTGTTTTGATATACTCACCGTTATTTTTATATATTTAATGACCACAACAGTTGCAAATAAAACTTAACTTACTTGTGAGACATTTTTACACAGAAGAAATTTTATTTAACAAAAGAGGCGTTTAACTTAAAATACTATATTATTCCCTATAAATAAAACTGTTTAATAATAATTCCTGACTTTATATTAGTTTATTTTATGTACATATTTTCAAAATAATCACATTAATGTGACGAATGTTGACAACTTGTCAAAAATGAACTGTCACTTGTCAGCCATCAGATCACAGATGATTTATTTTTCTTTTTTTTATCACAGATTATGTAATGATATATGATTTAAGGTACTAGCTTCCGCCCGCGGCTTCGCCCGCGTGGTGTTTTGAAAAAAGGTAGCATATGTTCTTCTATAGACCGATAAGCAGCGAGATCTGTCGCGAGTAGACGCAGTCATGTTTACACACGCTTTCGCAACTTCTCGCAAGAAGCGCTTGACAAACTGTCGCGACAGAACTTGTTACATGGTTTACACTTGCAAGCTGCTGTCAGACAGACTGTCGGACAGTTCTTGCGGAAGTTTTCTTGTAGATGGAAACACGGCTAAGGCCCCGTTTCCACCTGCAAGTAAACTTCTGCAAGAACTGTCCGACAGTCTGTCTGACAGCAACTTGCAAGTCTAAGGCCCCGTTTCCACCTGCAAGTAAACTTCTGCGAGAACTGTCCGACAGTCTGTCTGACAGCAACTTGCACGTCTAGACTTGCAGGTGGAAACGCGGAATTAGACTTGCAAGTTGCTGTCAGACAGACTGTCGGACATTTCTCGCGGAAGTTTTCTTGCAGGTGGAAACGGGGCCTAATTCCGCGTTTCCACCTGCAAGTAGACGTGCAAGTTGCTGTCAGACAGACTGTCGGACAGTTCTTGCAGAAGTTTACTTGCAGGTGGAAACGGGGCCTTAGGGTCTAAAGATTGTCTGTGCCAAATTTCATCAAAATCGGTTGAGAGGTTTAAGCGGAAAAGCGTAACAGACAGACAGACTGACAGAGTTACTTTCGCATTTATAATATTAGTAGGGATAGTAGGGAAGTAGGGATGTAAGTACATACTGTGGTTTTTACCAACTTAACGAAAAAGCAAAGCTAAAAAAAAAACGAGAATACTGTAATATTTATACAGGATTTTAGATTCCTCCCATCATGGGCTACCAGAATATGTTAGCCGATTTTTAATGTTTGCTGTTGATTTTTAAAATGCTCCGTTTTGTAACATAACCCTGGAAAGTTCCCAAATTACTGTTTGTTATTCATAATTTTAAAGAAACACGTAATAACACATGTGATTGAATGACCCGCGACGTTTTCTCTTCTTCTTGTCTTGCACCAGTAAAAGTTCAATAGCAACATAGAAGCGTCTCTATTCGAACTGACTGTGTAAATTTCTAATACAAAAAAAGATGGTTTGCGCTAGGCACGTGGAATTCCTGATTCGGAAACCTTACTATTAAACCGAGCGTATGAGGCCGCCAAGAGGCCGCCCTTAGTGTACCGCTTAAGGGCGGCCGTACACGGACCGCTCGAGCAGTTAACGGCTGAGCGACGTATACGGACGGCTCGAGCGGTCGGCGTCAACTGCTCGAGCCGTCGGTTGTTGACCGCTCGAGCCGTCGCTACCAACCGCTTGAGCGGTTGATTTTTTTGACTAGTCAAGTCATTGATTTTCAGGGGGGAAGGGAGCCGTCGACGGCTCTAGCGCAGTCAACGGCTCGAGCAGTCAGTGTATGCCTCACGACCGCTCGCGAGCCGTCAACGGCACGGTGGAATTTCGTCATGCAGTTGACGGCTTGAAGCGGTCGCGACGGCTCGAGCCGTCACGTGTACGGCGGTGAATGAATGCCTATAGTTCATCGCGTGGTCGCGGCTTCAAGCGGTCGGTCTCAACTGCTTGAAGCGGTCCGTGTACGGCCGCCCTAACATTTGTGCGTAGCGTCAATCTCCTCTGAGTATATATTCTGTGGCGTCAATTTTTTTTTCTGTTTTGGCAAAAAGCTTCTTCTTCTTCTTTTTTGTTTATGGCCTTCCCAATCCCAATAAAATGCCAATAAAGGACGGATTCTGCCAGTGTCAAGTGTCATGTGTGCACAGATCAAAAATTGGATCAAAATTGATCGTTTATTTCCACTGACCTCTATAACTATACGCTGGACAGGCTATTGCTGTCATTTTTTGTGCCTATATGAAAATCGCCATTTTGGCGCTGACGGCAGCAGTGAGGCCAGTGAGGGGGAATGGAACTAATACTTGTGATGTAAAACAAATGGTTTGTTATCGATAAAAACTTTTCTGATATCGACTACAATGATAGAAAATATTACAGACACTATTTTTGATTCAGACTCAGATTATCCAGAAGTAAAACCTGTGTAAACAAAACGAAGCGACGAAATTTGTAATCTTATTAGTTCTCAGAACTTTCACCGGGGGCGCTTTGAATCGGCACAGCAAATAGCTGTCATTTTGTATGGGATAGCCAGTCCAGCGTATAGTTATAGAGGT
Organism: Colias nastes; assembly: GCA_907164665.1. Lineage (NCBI taxonomy): Eukaryota > Metazoa > Arthropoda > Insecta > Lepidoptera > Pieridae > Colias > Colias nastes. The sequence continues at coordinate 6,767 of CAJQZM010041133.1, read as the reverse complement.
CAGTGTTTATTTCATTGAATAACTTGATGCAAAGCTATTACCTACTATTTGCCAGTGTCAAGTAAAAGTGGCGTCAAATGTCAATAAGTATTTGTCAAATATTGACAATCGCATTGGCGGCAATTTTTGTAACTGATGTTGACTGTCGTGTGTGGTCGTGTTTTTATGTGCTATTTTATTAATTTTATCATTTTTGATTTTCTATTCTCTTTTTTAGTTAGTAAATTATAAAAAAAAGTAACATGGAACCTCAATTTCAATTTCCATTCGAGCCTTATGATATTCAAAAGAAATTTATGAAAGAGTTATACGATACAATAAATAAGAGTGAACTTGGTATTTTTGAAAGTCCCACTGGAACTGTGAGTAAACGAGATTATATTTTTGTGCCCTTGTAAAGTACTTTTTAAACTATAACATATTATTGTCCTTTTCCAGGGTAAGTCGTTGAGTATTTGCTGCGGTGCATTACAATGGCTCAAAGACAATAATAAAAAAGTTGTAGAAGATTTAGAAAAGGAAATAGCAATATTAAAAGAAAAAAATTCTGAAGTTCCAGGTAAACGTTCTATATGTTTTACTAATATGAATGGTCAAATATTTTCTTACCAACAAAGAAGCCAAATAAATTCAGTTTTACAACATTTACTTCTTTTTAGAACAAGAATAGAATATAAATTGTTATTTATTGCAATTAAGTGATATAATATTAAAATTACAGCTGCCGATGACTGGCTCCAGGAAGAGTATCATAAAATTAAAAACAATCAAACAATTGCCAGTTTGCAATTAAAATTGGATAAATTGAAAAAGAGAGAAGAATATTTTAATGAACTTAAGAAGAGAGTAGCATCATGTAAGTCAAATATTAATAAAATAGATCACTATTTTAAAAAACCTACAGAAGTTTCTGAAGATAAGGAAAATAAAGTAGATAAAGATTTGGACGATGATTTAATGATTGAAGAGGTAGATGACCAAGATGATGACTCTGAGCATGAAGAATTAGAAGAAAATGAAAGTGATCCTATAACAAAGGTAATTATTTGCAAATAGTACATTTATTTATTTATTTTATTTTGACGGCAACGCAACCACAAAACTCCAGAGTCTATGGTTGTTCATGGGCGGCGCCAATCATCGCTTTCTGTACGGTGACGCGCAAGCTCGTTTGCCGATTTATACATAAAAAAAAAAGACGGGTTGCACTCTGGGAGTGCCGGCAGAAGTGAAAACTTGATTATTAACGTTGAGCATGTTTGATATCCATCCGTCTTACGCTTTTTTGATCAGGTCACGTGTCCTGACGCGAGTTTAAGATTTTATACCCATTACAGAAAAAGTGCTCAACGCCGCTAAAGAAGTTTTCACTTCAAAAAAAAAGACGGGTTGCACTCCGGGAGTGCCGGCAGAAGTGAAAACGCGCGTAGTAGAGAGGGGATAGCTGTCTACTCTCCATCCGTCTTACGCTTTTTCGATCAGGTCACGTGTCCTGACGCGAGTTTAAGATTTTATACCCATTACAGAAAAAGTGCTCAACGCCGCTAAAGAAGTTTTCACTTCAAAAAAATTTAACATTTTAAATGGCTTGTTAGAGAGTAGGAAAAAAGTGTTACAGGTAACGGTACTGAGATACATGCCAGAGTTTGCCAACAACTGACATTGCTTAAAATATGTTTAATGTTACACTATTTATTAAAAATTAAACTTCTATTACAAAAATATTTCTATGTTATTAGTGATTTATTTAAATTTCTAGATATACATTAGTAGCAGAACACACAGTCAGCTATCTCAGTTTGTTGGTGAAATTAAGCGTACAGTGTTTAATAACAACATTAGTGTAGTAACATTGGCTTCAAGACAACATTACTGTATCAACTCAGATGTTAATAAATTGAAGAATGTGAACTTGATTAATGAAAGGTATGATTTGATGAAAATATTTTTTTTGTGGGTAGGTGAAAAAAGTTCTATGAATATTTTTGTAAATGTAATGTTATTTATAATTGGGCCGAAGATATATTTATTTTTTTAACTAGTACACAAATATCATTACTATTAAATATTATATTTTTAATAATCTTTTCAGATGTTTAGACTTGCAAAAGTCTAAAACAAAATCAACCTTAACTGACGAAGATGGAAATGCCTTAAAGAAAACCAAAACAAAATCATGTACAGGGTGTCCTTTTTATAATCAGAGTAATATTACAAAACTCAAGGAGAGATTACTAGTAGATATTATGGATATGGAAGATTTAGTCAAATGTGGTAAAGTGCTAAAGGCATGTCCGTATTATGCTTCTCGAATGGCGTTAGATGAATCTGAGGTTTGTTGATAATGTACTCTAGTTATACTTAGCATGAAAAAATATATAAATTAAGCATTTGAATGCCATAAAACCAAAAATATCAAATTCATGAAAAAAGATTATTCAAAAGTCTGTATGGGAATGTTGATGAATTATATTATCAAGAAAATAACTATAGGAATTTATACTAATATTATAAAGCTGAAGAGTTTGTTTGTTTTTTTGTCTGTTTGTTTGTTTGAATGCGCTAATCTCAGGAACTACATTCCGATTTGAAAAATTATAGGCTATATGGTATATAATATATATCATCACGCTCGAACAGGAGTGGAGCACTGCGGGTAAAACCGCAGGGCACAGCTAGTTTATTATTTCCATTTCAAAACTTTCTGAATAAGTATTTTAATTTTCATAAATGTTTATAATATAAATGAGTATACACATTTCAGGTTGTCCTCATAAGCCATGCTGGCATACTGAGCAGTGGAGCTAGATCAGGAATATCGCTAAAACTAAAGGATAATATCGTAATATTGGATGAAGCACATGGTCTTACAGCTGCGTTAGAAAATGCATATTCCGCCCCAGTTTCTGGAAAACAATTGAAGTGCCTTAAAACATTCCTACAGTTTTATATAAATAAGTATAGATCTAGGTTAAGTAGTAAGAATTTGTTGCTGCTTAATCAAATTAATTTTGTTGTTGGAAGATTATTGAGTAAGTAGTATTATTACATTTTGCATAAGAATTTTTATGAATTTTCTTTATTGTCAGGAACATTTTATGCCTGTATTTTCTTCTAAAAATTTTTGATTTACGAATTGTTAAAAATTTGTATTTTAGACCTTTTAAACACAAAAGATGGTGAAACAAATGAAGCGAAAATTTACACACTTGAAGATTTCGTCATAAAAGCTGAAATAGATCATATGAATTTACGGCCGTTAGTAGAATTCTGTAGACAAACACGTTTAGCGCCTAAATTACATGGTTTCTCTATGAGATACAGTCAGCAAGAGTTAGAAGAGAGTGAGAAAGTAAAGCAAGTTGACAAGAAGAGATCTTTTAAAGACTTTCTCAGCAATATTTCTAAGAAAACTGACAAGGAAAAGGTTGTTGAGGACAAACAAGTTGAGAAACCCGTGATTCAGGTATAGGCATTTTTTAAGCTTCATGTTCAAATGACTCCAGATATTTTTTTCATTATTCTGAAATTATATAATAGTATTCTGATTATGCCGAATACCATTTTTAGTAGATGTATAATACCGCATTTACATTCGCAAAGACGAAGCGAATAGTGTTCGTTATTCGACTCACTATTCGCACGAATGTTGAAAGATATTTGGATGAAATTTTAAAGCATGCAAAAAAAGTTGTAAGTAACATCTATTTCATTCTTAAATATACATTTTCAGCAATCAGAAAACAGAACATCAGCCGGTAGTGCATTATACGCAGTGTTAGACCTAATAGAGATGTTGTGTGCACGCAGCGCCGCGGGGCGAGTGCTAGTGCAGCGGGATACAAGTGACGCCGCGTTGCGTTACTT
>CAJQZM010041132.1:37832-76472 GCA_907164665.1 Colias nastes | reverse complement strand
AATAAAAACTAAAAATAAAATGTTGTTTTTTTTTTATTTGCTGACCATACACTACTACAAACGCAAAAATTTCTCCAAGCTAATTTACCTGTAATGTAATAAAATAAAACTGCGTTTTATTGTAATCAATTTTGACATTATTTATTTTCCAAAATTAATGATGAATAAAATAGTTTACGCCAACAAATATGTATAACTTTTATTTTTATAACAATCGTTCATACCGTAGCAGGTAGCGTTTTGAGCGTAGACAGAGAAACCAATAGACAAATTGATATCTTATGTCGCATTCACACAAGAAAAAGAGCAACTTATGCCGGTGTTGTGTAAAGAAATGAGAGAGAACGATAAAATTTTTTGTTTCACGCAGCGTGCCACTTTTTTCAAGAATAGCAACCTACTTTGATAAACAAAGTTTGACAGCTAGCTATCGTCTTCCATAAAAATATAGTTTTTACATGTTCTAAGTTACATAATTCATGGTATGTTTGGTTTTTAATGATTTAGACTTACTGTTAATACCTTATAAAATAATACCATGGTGCGGTGTAGCGTTAAAGGGTGTAAAAGTGATAGTGGAACGAAAATGCCTGGATTGTCTTTTCACTCGTAAGTATACAACTATTTATCAGTTTATAGGCCTTCATGATATTTCAGCGTGTTAATATATTGTGTATCACGTGCTGTTGACTTGAATACATTGTTTAAAAACCACAAAAATAACAATTATAAATTTTAACCTAAAAAATTTAGTGTTGCCAACTTTTCTACAAATTGTTACCCACTATTATGGGAAATAATAATATATATTCTGCAGTGTGTATTTAATTAAATATAGAATCTGAAATATTCAATGGCTTGTTCCAGTTTTCCTGAACCGGATAATTTACGACAAATTTGGATTGTAGCTACAGGATGAACAGATTGGAAACCAAAACCGAAGGTTAGAAAGTATTACAATCACCACCACCGCGACGCTGCCCCGCCGAAGACAATGGACACTCTTGGTTCCAACATTGAACCGGAGGGACGTAGTTAATAAGTAAATTTCGTTTTTTTTTGCGCCTTCGCGGGTCGGTCAATATAATTAACGTGTGTATCTGTTAATACTTACGAAAATAAACATTCTTTTATTTTTTTTATTTTATTTTATAAAAAATAATAAACAATCGAGTTTTCATCTACATTATCATTACATACACATTTTCATATGGGATTATGATAATGATATATATATACATATTATATAATATATAGGTATGTGTATATACATAATATGTATTACCCATCTAAAAGTAATATGTTTATTATATACTAGCTGCGCTCCGCGGTTTCACCCGCGTGGCTCCACTCCTGTTGGTCTAAGTGTTATGGTACAATATAGCCTACTATAGCCTTCCTCGATCAATGGGCTATCTAACACTGAAAGAATTTTTCAAATCGGAATCAAAGTAGTTCCTGCGAATATCCCTTCCCTCCTCACCTTCACCCCGTCCCGCACTACGCCTCCTCATTGTATTAAACAGTATACCTACTATTTTCTGTAAATTGACACTTTTAAAAATTCGTTATATCTTTTGAATGGAATATCGCGGACTTTCTTGTAGATATTGGTCCATTCTATAATACCGTAGAACATTTATTTGTTCTATTTTCAATAGATTCCGCAGCGCATGCGATGATAGAATTTTTATTAAGGATACATTATTGCATTTTTGGTAAGGATCTCTAATTTTTTTGAAAATGCAATATAGCCTATGTTGCTCAGTGAAGATGCAGCTTTCTAATGGTGAAAGAATTTTTGAAATCGGTCCAGTAGTTTATGCGTGAAAACCATACATACATACATACATAATTACAAACATTTCCTCTTTATAATATTAGTATAAACATGTAAGTATGTAATGTGGATATCTCATTATTATCCACTTATGTTATGTGAATAATATTGAGAGATTTGTATCTTACAAATTGCGGGGTAAATTTTCCCTCACACGGTAACCCTAAATATTGTGACGTATTCTTTTTTATCTCTTTCTGCGACACGCATTGCCGGTGTCTATTGGATTCTCTGTCTACGGTTTTGAGTCTCACGCAACGTTGCCGCATCGCATGACAGCAGCAATTGCGACGTTGCCATTCCTTTAGTATAAACAAACACTATGGATACCTACGCGTAGGTACGCTCGCGAATGCAAATTCGGTGATTTACTAATTATTGATAATCATTGAATTCGTTTTGAAATAGCCTGTACTTTGTAATTTTTAGTGTTATAGACATTTATAAAATGTGGTGCTCATTTTTTTTTGTAATAAATTATCCCGCTACGCTATTGTATTTTCGTTGTTTTATTTCAAGTGAACACCCATACAATTTTGTCACGAGCCGCCTCTGGCCTCTGGGTGAAATCAACCAGTCAAATGATTTTTGTTCTAATTGTATTTTGGTAGTAGTTTGTTTAGAATTTACATTACCATTGTTTAATTTTTATTTTGTATTTGCAGTAAAATAAAAAGATGAAAAACTTCATTAGGTATATTGTCTACTGTATCCTCCACAGTTGTGTGACCCCGACGTGCATTGAACACGCAGCTTTCTGATACTAGTAGCTAAAATCAAAACCACAGATATGTCTGTGATCAAAACCATAATAATATTTTTACCTACCTATTATTTTACTAAAAGTCGAGTGCATCGAAATCGTAAATACAGGGTGTCCCAGCAACGGTATACTAAGCCCCAAGGAGGTTATAGTTTTGCATACGCTGAGTACGTAAAAAATTCTTATAAAATTCCAGACGAATTTCTTTGACAAATAGATGAATTCTTAAAACTCTATGTGTACACCCCTAACAAGCAACCCGCTCAACTTTGCCACCAGCACGTGAGCTATCGTTTAAGATTATGTTTTCATAGACAAAATGCTCACATTAGCGAAGCGGTATATGCCGGATGCGCGAAGCTAGAGAAGAATACATGGATTTTCAGGAAAAATTAAGCAAAAATTTTTTGGCGTAATTTTGTTGTTTAAGTATTTTTTACGTGATCAGTGTATGCTAAACTACAAGTCCCTTCGCGCTTAGTATACCAATAGTGGGACACCCTGTATATGTTTTTCACCTTCCTGGTTTTTTTTCCATAGTAAATAGTGTTTTTGATTTGTTGTTGTATGAATAATTATTCTTACTTGTTGGTTATGAAATGTATATTGAAATAATTTACTTTTACAAATCATTAGTGATATTAGTTTTGAGTGAAAATGCTTGGATCAGCATAATATCATATAATATGCTACTTCAAATACATGTTTTGATAAAAAAAAAAACAATAGTGTAATGTAGGTAATAAAATAAAACTGCGTTTTATTGTAGGTAATCAATTTTGACATTCTTTATTTCCCAAAATTACAATAAAATAGTTTACGCCAACAAATATAACTTTTATTTTTATAACAATCCTACTTCCTACTAATGCGAAAGTTTGTGAGGATGTGTATTGTGTATGTGTGTGTTTCACGCAAATACTACTGAACCGATTACAATGAAATTTAGCACACATATAGAACGTAACTTGGACACATTGAATAGGTTTTATCCCGGAAATCCCACGGGAACGGGAACTATACGGGTTTTTTTTTGAAAATGCGGGCGGAAAGCTAATCGTTCATAATATAAACCGTAGCAGGTGGCGTTTTGAAGTTTTGTCTACCCATACAGAAAAATGAAAACCACAACCCGAAAAGGAGATTGCCCAAGTGACTATGGCACTTGGTATCGCAATCAAACTTATTGTGTCAAGATGAAATATAGCTCAATTTAGCTTGATGTTAGTACTTTTAGATATGATTAAAGTTTTTATGTAAATAAGCCGCAGTTCGCGACAATAAAAATAAAACAATAGTTTTATTCAACACTTCAAAAAACTACTTAATCGAGTTTAAACTAACGATGAACGTTAAGTTTTACATTTATTACATAGGTAATATTTTAATTTACAAGACAAATGTGAAAAGTAAATCGTAATTTAAACATTATTTCAAAATAACATCGAACAATGCGTCGAACACATTCATTTGACATTTCAAATAGAAACTATGACATATGACGTTTGCAAGAGAGATAGATATAGGTATGTGTCAAAACAAAACTTTTACTTTTATTTCTATTTATTCGGTATAATTACAACTTAATAGTGGTAAATATGATCATTATAAATACAAATAGGAATTAACAATATCACGAACACGTGATACAACTAGTATTTTACCGATTCCATACGTAGTCATAATTACATGTTTCAAAAAAATAAAATAAATAAAATTACTATTATTTCAATTTATCTGGTTTAATTCAGACTTAATATTGATACATATGATCATTATAAATACAAATAGGAATTAACAATATAACGAATACGTGGCACAACTAAAATTTTACCGATACCACCCGTGGTCATTCTCCTTTGTGGGTCATTTGTAACAGGATGGCGGTTCTACAGCGAAAAAAGAAAAAAGATGGTCAGAACGCTGATACCGGATACCTTAAGATACTGTAATATAAAATATTACTAGATTAGATAAAATATTATAGGTAGTATCTTCACCGTGTGTGACGCGCTTTACATTCACGCCATCTAGAGTTAAATCTTTATCATTTTTGTATACGTCTGTGTGTGTAAACGACCCTGTATGCAATGACAGATGTTAAAACGCGGTATTTTACCGAATTGGGTGGATTTTAAGGCAATGATATAACATATTTCAATAAAATATAATATTCAGTAACCGCCATGACTATTCCTAGGTTTGATGACTATTCCAATTACGCAAAAACTCAAATAAACTAGAAATGTAGAATTCAGCGCCATCTAGCGGGACATTGGCTGGGAACAGACCGTAGCATTAACCTTAAGTATTGCGTATTTGATACTCAAGCATTTCTTAATGAACTTGTAATGTTTTTGCGTATCTAATCCGATGATATTTCTATGAAGAGCGATTCGCTAGACTATCGGGTTTCTTTTGGTTAATCACCTACAGATAAATTAGCGACATCTCCATAAAAAGATATTTAATTAATCAAGATTGATTGGATAATTTATGTAAATTTATTAGATTTTATAACAGATTATTAATGATGACTGAGTTAAGTATCTATGTAAATATTGATTTAAAGATTGTGTTAAATTAGTCATAATTTTGAAGAGGCAAATTTTATAAAAGAGGTAGGTATAAGGCCACCCCTTGTGTACTAATTTTAAGTTGCTTTTTGATAAAATCTGTTTTATTTTACCGGTGCATGTACATCAAAAGAACATAGAGACAGAGCAAGAGAATTCTTTCGCGATCTTATAGTGTAAACGAAAACTCGTATTCAGTGTTGTTCAGTATTAGAACATTGCATAGAATCTTTTCAAACGCACTGTGAACAACGAAAGAATGCTCTACGCCTGTTTACACTAAAATAATTATTTTATACAATGGGGTTTGAATGAGTATTCGATCGTTTGATGTAAATGCACCGTTATAAATAAATAAAGCTCTAAATATTATATCTCTTTATATTCCGATAACTTCATTAAATCGCTACCCAATTTTCCAAATTCTATAGTGAATAGTCTATGATAACACTGAACTCTGCCACCAGGTCAAAATCTTATACAAACAATTCCTAATGGTTATGCAAATGGATGTCACTCGGTTTGGACGGTGCGCAGTGGCAGACAAACGAACTGCGTAAAGTATTGTGGTTTGGTGCAAGATATACGCTTAAGCGATTTTGAGCTTTAAAGGCAGTCAAGTAATCATGTTAATCGTAAGTCTCCAATATAGTGTTAGTATTTTTTATGTTAGTATTTATTACCTTGAAATTGGAGGAGCGTTTTGATATTTTTTTTTTAAGTTACATTAAGAAATGTTTATACAATTGAGCCTGGAAGTTTGATCGAATTTCCAAAATTGTTCATATTATATAAATATTGTAAGATTAAATTAATAATAAAAATAATCTGTTGAAATCTTTCAAACACCACTTATAGTAATTGTGAGAAAGGCAAGATAAGGAGAAGCAGAATTTACTATGATAAGTATGGCCTATTGCCTTTTACTGAAACCTTTTTAGTTAGAACGAAATCACCTTCCGGCAAATTCATGAAAAAATTAAAACAAATACGTTTAAAAAATCTGTTATATTACGGCACATGCGCCATACCTTTTTAAACAATCATCCCTGGTTATAATTATATAAATTATTCAAAACAGACTGTAATACACAAAAACAAAAACGTGACGTAGCAGAAACGACATTGGTATACCCTTTTTATATAAAAAAAAAACTAGCCACTCACCCTGTCTACGTACGGGTTGAACTGGAATAAAAAATATAGCCTCCCTTACCCATTTATAATTTTCTCAATAGTCACTATGTGCAAAGTTAGAAATTATTACGAATCGATTACAATATAAATATTTAATATCTGTACTTCACATTATTTAAAGAGGAAAATATATGTGATTCAATAGGCCTCGAAACTGCTAAAATATACTCACCATTTCAAAAGCTACATCTTTACTTAGTAACATAGGGTATTTTTTTTATCCCCCACACACACAGTCACGTAGGCATTTATGTTAGGTTTTGTTAAACATTGTCTATGTTGGCCCGGAAAAACGAATAAGTAAAAAATATGTGGCTGAATAATATACTTAGTTGTATATAAAAACGAGTCAGTTTTTTCAGTTCCTTTAGTTTCTTAAAAAAGAGAAGAGACGAATAAAATATCGCGTCATCTTTTCACTTACGCCACAAACGCAAGGAACCATGCGTTATGTATACTAATAATTGTAAAACAGTATTTTACCAAACATACTTTTTGTCGCGCCGCGCGGTGTTTGACAGATCTATTCTCGGCTAGAACAGAACTAGGATACTTCGGGAACTTTGTTTGTTTTTATATATTTGTGTCAACGAATCTCGAGAAAACGGAATAACGTGTACTAGAACTGCATGAATATGCGGCTGTTATTCTATAGTTAACGTTAGTTTCTATAGCATCAGCTTTTTTGCTTGTATTGCAATCAAAATTACGTTTAATCAGTATGCTGAAGAACGTAATAATAAAAAAGGATAAAGTATGTATTAATTTCGAAAAAGTACCTATTTATGCAACTAACTACAAACAGATAACAAAACAATAGACATAAATACAAGTTACTTTGGGAGACAAGAGCCTAATCGAGGTTAGAGAAGGATTAGTCTGGAAAAAACGCTCAAGAAAAATCCGTTCTTGAAAGTTATTTAAATAAATGACACTCAAAAAAATATATTTACTCGCCACTTACGAACGCGTTACGCACGTGGAGATGAACTGATAAATCAAATTATTAGCTAGCTCATAGCTATTACTGATTGATTGCTTGTAATTTAAACTGAGTACCGATATAGCCGTCGCTTTGCTTATAAACTTAGCTTATAAAGCTTTGGTTGTATAGAGAAGCTTAGCGATAAGCGATAAATTAATAAGAGCATTTATTTATATGATCGCTTATGATGTGGACTGTGGAGTCGTAAACATCGATATAGGTTTTAAGTCGAACTTTTGTAGCACAGTGTAAAGCGCTAAATTAATTTAATATATTTGATAGTAAAAGTAAAGTATATACTATATTAATTTTAAATTTAGGTGATTAGTTTATTATATTTTCACTAAAAAGCTACACACTTATGAATATAATACAATTGAATACAATAGAGCCAAGAGCAGATTGGCAGATGTCACATGTCGTGACACTTTTTTTTGGTTCTACAAACATGTCAGTCATTACGGTATTTTCATGTGGTATTTTCCTTCACCGATTGTAATCATTATGCTTTGACTAAAACGTTAACTTTAAATAAAACTATACATATTGTTCGTCAAGTTTAAGAATTAATTTATCAGTTCTGATTCTCTTTATTTAATGAATTCGTAAATACGCTAATTACTATCTTCTAAATCATACCTCAATTTTTTAAGACTATTCACTTAAAGGTACATAAGCAAGTAATAAAGAGAGGTAAAAGCAATCAATTAGTTCATAAACCTTACAATAATTCTTACTTTTACATACTTGATAACAAATTATTTAAATCATAATCAATAATTATTAACTTCAGCAAATCAGACAAAAAATACAGATTTGAAGATAAAATTAAGAATTTGTATTTTTATCACACCAATGCCTAGGCAATCTAAACTAGGCATCACATAACTTATAATACCTTCATCTTTATATGATTTAGCCGCATCATATTAAAATATTCACAACATATAATTAACATTTCTCACACCACGAAAAAAGGCTATTATTATAATAACTGACGTTATGCAAAATGAATCGGAACGATTCCATGACTCCACAGACTATAAAAGAAAAAAAAAACTTTACATTCATGGCCTTTGGCGCGTAAACAATAAACATATAGGTGTTCTTACCAAGGTATTCTAACTAAGATGTAAGGCATCGTATACCTTGTAATTAAGAAATACCACATCAAATAATGTTGTTGAAACGTATTATGTTTAATCTACTTCAAGAAATGTTGTATTCTCTGCGAACCGTGAATGGTTTTCGTTTTGGCGATTTTAATATCAATTTAAACGAGAAAGCACTGATATAGTGTTTAGAGGAAATAGAACAATATAAATGGAAAAGATCTGCAATAGATTAGGATCTAGCAAATTAATACCTTGCCCTTACAACACTAAATACTGAACAACATGACAAGTATAATCTTCAACATGTTATAAATAAGAATATTTTTATATCTAATAAAGATTTACAAACACAGTTTCGCGTTTATAATATTAATAAGGAATTTATAAGATATTAAATATCTATTTAGTAAAAAAAAAACAAAACAACCAAGAGGTTGATTCTAACAGCAGGAGGTACAACATAACATTACAAAATTAACCAAGGGATCTCTTAGGAAATAAAACGACAATTTGTTAATATAAATAGTCAATAAATAATCATCTTTATACATACTCCAATATGTAATGTAACACTTTTATGTGAGTACCGGTTCAACAGAATTAGAACTATTATGTGTGATTACCGATTTTACTTCCGGGAAAAATAGTTCATTTTGCAATATGAGAATTTTATTTGTATAAAAAATCGATATCAGATTATGATATTCAAATCTCCTATGACTTAAACATCAATTTAATTTACATTTAACGTAATTTCCTTACAAAGTTCACTATAAAATCTCCCCTCAATAAACGACGAGCTTTCAATTTCCTCATCAACAAGTAACAACGAATGCAATGACCTACCATAATATACATGGAATTATAATTGTGTTAAATGCAGGGAAAATAAAAAAGCAAAGCAGGTGTTCACCTACAGGGTGATGCAAAAAGGCAGTCGATTAAACATTAATTGATACCATAAATCGAACTTGACAGTGCACTGGATGATTTCGCATTTTTTTGCATAATAATCGCTATATGAAAACAAGTAATTTGAATAGACAATATAATTGCGCTTTGTCCTATTAATTATTATTTATTACTCGATTATAATAACTGTTTTATCTATGTCAATAACACCACCGTTTCACATAGATATTTCTATATAGTTTTTTAAAAAAGCGATGAATTCTAAAATTGTAAATTACTTAATTTAGTATAGACATTAGACATGTCTAGTTAAGCTAGGTACAAAAAATGTAACGTATTTTATTTTTATATTAGGCGCGAGATTTTTTGCTGTGCAGATGGGTATTTACGCGTCACTGACGTGTTAATATTCATAGTTTGTAATTGGTATCAGCATGACATGACGAATAAGATTTCACGCCTGTTTGTAAACCCCATTAAGGCCTATTTTATACATTTTTTACACTTCGAATACGTATGCTATTTTTGTTAGTGTATTTCATATTGATTTCATACTTCTCTTTTTTTCAGTATTATAAACTAGCTTACCGCCCGCGGATTCGCCCGCTTTGTCTAAAACCTAATAAATTATATACTAAAACCTTCCTCTTGAATCACTCTATCTATTAAAAAAACCGCATCAAAATCCGTTTCGTAGTTTTAAAGATTTAAGCATACAAAGAGACATAGGGACATAGGGACAGAGAAAGCGATTTTGTTTTATACTATGTAGTGATTTGTAGATTAACTATGTAGGCATTCATATCGTCTAGAGTCTAGACTCTAGACTATTTCATAATCAGTAATTTAAGAAATGATTAAAATATATTATTTTTCCATTACTATTATGAAATTATATCTACCAAGGTATAATATGAGACAAGTCGGCGTATGTCGGCGACACTTCAGAATAATACATGTGAGCAGCCTTTTGAGGGATAGGGGTAGTTTCTGTAAGTATTTATTTTCGAAAGTATATTGTACTAATGGCATAAACAAGAGAATTTATAAAACCTAAAATAAATGTAAAAGCATAGTTAAAGCAATATAATAAGAATCATAAGAACTAACAAGTATAAGAACAGTAACAATCATAAGAACTAACAAAACTAAGGTTTTGTGGTGTGCAGTATTTACTTAAAAAGTCCCCGTATGTTTCGCATACAGTATCTAGGAAGCAGTATAAATATCACACTTTTTATTCAATAATATTTATTTAATACAAATAAAATCACCCTGTATAAACCCCACTAAATGGGGTGTATCGCAACAGGTGGGTATAACCACGCGACATACGCGTGCCCTCCGAATTGTATTCAAGATACATACTAATGCACCGTTTAGTAGAATCCTTGTTAGCGTTATCTCTTTCATTAGTATCGGGATAGAATGGGACAGGATGATAAGTAATCCTCATAATAGAATGCAATGATCGGGTAAATTAAGGATAAAGGGCCCCACGAAGCTGCTATCTTAATTGTAGAGTAATACAAATAACGAGTATTATAGTTAATGATCATATTAAGTTACTAAAGTTCAGGCATTGTATATTTAATACTAGCTTTCCACCCACGCTTCGCCCGCGCAGTCAAAGAAAAACCCGCATAGTTCCCGTTCCCGTGGGATTTCCGTGATAAAACCTATCCTATGTCCCGGGGTAAAAAGTAGCCTACCTATGGATGTATCGTCATTCAATAAATATGGAAAATTATTTGTCTAGTTGATTATCGCGTTTTGCCCTTTTCTAGTACTTACAGAAAGGTATATACTATTTAACTTTGAAGAATTTCCTTTTATTTGCTTATTATTTTAAATTAACACTGACAACTATTACGACGAATCGCAATACCAAGGAATTTCTTGACTCCATGAAAGTAATGAATAATTCGCTATTTTCCAGTAAAAATAAACTAAAAACGAAAACGCCAACACCCTTGCTATTAAGGTTCACGCGACCGATCCAACGTAATAACGAAATAAATAAAAAGCACTGACCTTTATACGAAGAAATATTACTACAGATATATGTGTATTGTGAATTATTACTGTTTTACAGGCTGTTTTAAAAGATTACATTGCAGGACGCACGCATCGCACCTGCCTTCGACCACAGACGTCATAAAAATGTATTGTATACGTATCATGTATATACTGTATGAGCTTTTATGTATATGCATATATTTCTTATCTGTATCAATTAGTTTACATGAATATGGATATGGTTTATAGATTAGTAGTTAGCTTCTTACGATAGGTCTTCGCTATCGTTGATATATGGATATGTAGACTTCTTTATACAATGAGCATAAAGTAAAAAAGCTCATAAATATCTCGCTCTAGAAGCAAGTTCGGAACTAGGTACATAGAATAATCAATTTGACACTTTTCCAAAGATATTTGAACCATAGAAAGAGGAAGCTTCGAAATGTAATGCAATAAAAATATCAAAATTGCTCATCAAACACCGGATATAGAAAGTTAATATTTTCAAAAGAAATTATTTGATTATTTAGGTTATTTAACCGTTATTGACAAATTAAAGGATAATCTTGTTACATTTAAGGTATGATTAAAATATTGTAAATGTGTTAAATTTAATTCTTACCTCTTTTCTATAAATTACGTTTCTTCAAAGTTTTTAAAAATATGGTAGAGTACTTTCTCTTAAGTAAGTATCGATATAATATTTATATTTTTTGGTGTTCTCTCAATTCCGATGCCAACTAATTCATATTAAATATTTAGATCCCGTTTCACATTACGATATTTCATAATCTAATGTACAAGTATTATTAATGAATCATATAAACAGATAATTTAAAGTGAATCATCTCATATATCCATAGAACTTAAACATTTAAAACGCATAAATATAGTAAGTTTTTACAGGACCTAAAAACCGTCTTTATTTTAGCATACAGCTGCGTAACTCCTTATAGGTTCCTTCACCTGTACTTTATAATGGATAGTGCTTAGTTGTAATCGTCTCTCACGGTGCATTTACATCAAACGAGCGAATACTCATTCTTTTAGTTTAAACAGGCGAAGAGCATTCTTTCGTTGTTCTTAGTTCGTTCGAAAAGATTCTATGCAATGTTCTAATACTGAACAACACTGAATACGAGTTTTCATTTACACTATACGATCACGAAAGAATACTCTTGCTCTAGCTCTATCTCTACGTTCGTTTGATGTAAATGCGCCGTTATATAAAGTACAATTATATTGTTGGTGGTTTTAGCGTTGAATTCCACAGGTCACCTGTTTGTGTTCGTTTGTGAGACCGCGTTTCATTGTCCTTTTTGTTACGCAATACTTATTTCTGTTATTAAAATAAGAAAGAAGCATTGCTATTACTCTTTAGTTATTTTGAGAATTCTATCAGTATGCAGCATACATAGCATTTGATGTGTTGTGAATCTAGAGTTCAATTAGAATATTGTAAACAAAATAGGTTTCACGAAATTTTCCAGACCGGAAATCTCTGAACATTGACGTGTACTTCCGAGCGTTACATCAGCATTTATTGGTTATCAAGTAATACAATAGAACAACATCTCAGGCGCAGAAATAATAATTTTCAAAACATAATTGTACGATTCTAAATACCCTTTTCCACATTCATCTTACAGAAATCTATTTGCACAACATCATAGTCTACCCTTTACAAAGTAGGTATCCACAAACATATGCATGCATTTTTCATTTTTATATAGCTCAAAATAAAAGTGTCACATACCTATATCAACACGGTAACTCCTTAATCCTGACACTGTATTAAATCCATACATATTTCCACAAGGTGTACCTAGAAATAATGATTGCTAGCCAGGTGTGTGTTAATGGTCTGCTCGCAAAAGAAACAAGAATAAGGTTTATCGACATTCAATTCGGCCGGTTAATGTTAACAGCCGCTCGGATAGGTATAATGAGACCAATTGACCACACGCATACGTGAATTCGATTTGCTTGGCAAAATTTTTATGCAGCTGGTGATATGCGTCACATATTGTGATTATTGAGAAATCTGAGTCTGTTTTTAATGATTGAATTCAACTTGATTAATTAATATATCTCCTTGAAGTATCGTGCGTAGCGTGGAGCCTGGAGAGGAATAACGTAAATTCAAACTCAAACATTTATTAATTAAAATAGACTCCCGGAGCACTTTTTAGTTTTTAACGTCAATTACATAATTTAACATTTATCAACTTGTAACTTGTAGCTTTCGGAATCGGTCTGGTAGTTTTAAAGATTTATACAAAATTCAAACCCACATACATATTAAAAACCTATGGTATAAGGTACTTTTTGTTAATAACTTGACTAAATACAAAGCACATCGATTAATAGACAGTTCCAAAATACACCCATATCTGTCAAACTCCCAACACCTTTCAAGTATCATCTTCATAATTAGAGCCCAGGATTATCTCCATCTAACCTTTTCAAACAAATGGGGTGCGCTCAAACGTAATACTGAATTCCTATAACAAACAACAATTCCTCTAGTTAGCGGTATTCCCTATAAATGGTTGTTTCGACGTGTGCGCAGGTGAACTATAACCCTACTACGCTATTTTATACCCTATTAGTCTAGATATAAGGTAGAAAGTTCCTAAATGCATTGTTGCAGATGCGTTGCCATGCACCTGCCAATCTCGGCACGAGCAGGTGATACGTTGTTTATATTTTTTTAACTCCTAGCGAAATAGGGTTGCCGACTTCACATTTTATTTTGTTCTTTTTAGACTTTTTATATTCGAGATATAAGCAATTAAAACGTTCGTATCGTTGAACTGTAGGAATATTTCTGAGTTCAAGTTTTCAATGCAATGTACTAATTACTGTGAAATTATTTTGCACTTGATATCCGGTAGCTTATATTGTATTATCTGTTCTTATAATTAAACATTTAGTATTGAATACTTTTTGATTATTAAATTGATCGCAACCCTGTTATTGAACCACCATTATAGCGGGTGGTTTTCAATATTTAAGGGTAGCTAATTAAGCGATCTAATAGCTTTTTATTGAGATCCGATGATAGTAATTTTATAGTATTACAGCTATTCTGAAACACATTAAGCTGAGACGCAACAGTTTCTTGATAAAACATTTATTGTAAATTAATTTTAAATGAAATTCACCTGCGTTACAATAAAATCGTGATTACTTTTTTGTTTCAATGTTGTTCACCTGTACTATGATTGTATTGCCCTTTAAATGAAAATATTTTTAAAATAAAAAATTTGAACTACGGATGTTTTTGAAATTAACATTAAGGAGCAATAAAATTGTTCTATAAACTGTTGCTTCCTGTAAAAATATTTCAGACCAGCCAAGCGCGTGTCGTATACGCGCAAGAGGTTCCGTACCATTATACACAAAAATTGGCAAAAAATCACGTTAATTGTGTAGTCCTCTTTAAATATTTATTTTTCGTTCCATTTGTATGTTGTAAGCTTTTGCTACGGAACTCTAAACTCTAAAAAAATGCAATTCTTATAAAACTGACCTGAAATTTTCTTGTGTTTGCTTAACACAACCACACTTAAGGTATTACAATCAACTAAATGTAGACACATTTAGAAAAACAATAAATAAAGTGTGTTTAAAACTCTTTTAAATGGCGTTCAAGATACTTTAAAAAATTTCTAAATTAAACTGACCTGTTCACATTTCAGCCAAAACAAGATGGTGGCCCCGGGTCGCCTCATCTCTCCCTCACTCAACTTCTGCTCATCGAGAACTTCGCTGTGACGTCTACCAGATTTCAACCAGACTTCTATTGACCTGGAGACAATGTACAAAATATAAATAAGTATATGTTTAATAATAATTAGTTTGATGGCATTCAAAGGCTCTAAATGAGAAATGTCTTTGATATTGTTTTAGAAAAATTGCATAGCGGAAGACGTGGGCCCGAATCACGCCTCGTGATCGAATTTTTTCTATTTTTTGAAACTATATATTTCTCAAATATATCTTTGTTTTAAAATAAGACATGCAGGAATAACGTGATATTTAAATAGGACCTATGGATAAAATTTATAGATTTTTAAATTATTGGTCACGAAGCAAGAACATTAGAATCAGAAGAATGATCGCTTATTAAAAATTTTACTGTTCTTATCATTACGTACATTGTTGTACAAAGAACATAGACCTAATGTCCTAGATTCTAAAAGTTTTCATTTTATAGAACCCATAATTATCATAACCATTTTAAAATTAAGGCCTGCAAATTTGCAAAGTACAGAAGTATAACAATCACGGATTATTTATAGAATATCAGAGTTGAGTGACCCAAATTGTAAGTACATATTTTAAAATGTTTGAGAAAGGATAGTGTTAGACAGTTAGCCCCGTATTCATGGTAAACATGTGTTTAGCAACAAAGTTGAATCAATGTGTTGCGGAATTGCTGTCAACATGTTGCTGGCAACACTGCGTGTTGCAGAGTTGATAGCGTCATGTTGACAAGCTCTCGCCCGACAAGCGTAAACATCAGTTTAGCGACAATTGTTGACGTGTGTGAACGTGTTTGCAACAGTTTATAAACATGGCAGTAGTGTGGAGCAATGATAAAATAATGCAACTAGTAGAATTATTTCAATCAAAACCATTATTATGGGATTCTTCTATAAAAGAATACAAAGATAGAAACAAAAAGAACGATGCATTCGAAGAAATTTCTCAAGCCTTAAATATACCCAAAAAAGATGTGGAAACTAAAATACATGTACTGCGTACTCAATTTACTAGAGAGAAAAAAAGTTGTCGGCAAAAAAACTACAGGCAGCGGCGCAATAGAAAAATGTAAATGGATTTATTACGAGCCATTGGAATTTTTGTTATTTGGTGCAACTACTTCTGGTGAAACGGATACGATGAATAAAACAGTAAGTTGTTTTTGTATATAATTTTTATTGTACTATTGTCTGTAAAATTATTACAATTACGCTACATTATTTTACCATGGAACACTTCTCTCTGGTGTTATAAAGTAATCGGCAAACTGTTCTCTAATACAAAAAGCTGATTGTGATGCAGGCCTGCCCCGTCTTTGCAAATCAATCATAGGAAACGAACCTAGTTCCCTTCGCCATGAACCTTCTAATAGGTTACCTTCAGAGTCTTCAAAATCAAAAGTTTGTGGAGGTGTATATATGGATCTGGAAACTGTGTTACGTCTTAAGAAGTTATGTAAATATACACAAGCAATTACTACGAGTTCACAATTGGCTGGTTTTAACGGAATAGGTTTAGTGAATACACGGAAAACCACACATAAAACGCCAAAAACATTTTCTATAATCCTCCTAGCTCTTGATAGTCTGTAATTGAATATACGCTTTTTGTTCCCACGTTCATGAATGCCAGCATATGGTTTCATGATGTTCTCCGTTAGCGCGAAAGCACTGTCACCTACAATAACATATGGAATTTCTGGTCCACCTTGTGTTATTGGTTCAGGACGTGGTAGTTTAAGTGAGTTTTCTAACAATGCATTATAAAACGGTGTTTCTTGAAATATTCCACTGTCGGACGACCGTCCCTTTGCTCCACAATTTGCGTATATAAAGTTATAATTGCCATCTGCAATTGCTAGAAGTACCATGCTGAACTGATTTTTGTAATTGTAATATTCACTTCCAGAATTATTTGGCGCCACAAACAAAACGTGTTTCCCATCAATGGCTCCAATGCAATGTGGAAAATTCCATCGTATTTCGAATTCACGACTTATTTGTTTCCATTCCTGCTCCGAACTTGGAACCTGCAAATATAAAAAATAATAATAAGATGATAATTTACAGATAGATGAAAACAATGCACTTGAAAGTGGTATGGAGTTAGAGCCATCTCAATCACCAAGTCTTACATTGAATGCTACAACATCTACATCTTCGAGGAAAAGAAATAAGACAGATGAATCAAGTGAAATATTAGAGGTTTTGAAAAGTGCGAAAAAGAGATGGATGGAAAGGAGAAGAAGGATCCATTTGATATTTATGGTGAATATATTGCTGCTGAATTAATAAGTGTTAAAGATGACCAAGCCGTGACACAGGCAAAGTACCATATTAATAATATACTGTATGAATTAAAAATGGGACGATATAATACATATGGATATCAAACGGCATCTTCTCATCCATCATCAACACCAAATAATGTCCAGGAAACAGAAATAGGAGAAATTGAGAGACAGGAAACAAAAAGACTAGATGCAATACAAGCCGAAACAGAAGATTCGGCTATACTAAACTTAGTTAACTATCTCAGTGATGAATCAACACAATAGCATAATTATACTGTTTTTTTGTGTTTTTTTATTAATAAAATACTTGATTACACAAATAGTGTTCTTGTACCTACCTTGACATATGCTGATAGTGAGTTAATTAGTTCTTGACATACATCTGGTATGATTTTGCTAATCAATTGTTTTGATACTCTGAATGTGTATGAAAGAGAACTGTATGAATCTCCAGTTGCAAGATATCGTAATGTAATAGCCAGCCTCGTTTGAGGTGAAACTGGCTGACGAATATTTGTTTCCCTTTTGGCTATTGATGGACCAATCATTTCCAGAAGATGTTCGAAATCACTTTTCGACATTCTCGTAAAGTTACTGAATGATCCATCTCCCATTCTGAGGTCACTCATCAAATTTCCTCTTTGCAAAAGATAGTTTCGAATCCACCATCTTTTTCTCTTTTTTTTATTAGAAATCCTATACATCAGATACAGAGAACACAACAACACTACCTCCTCGGGCAACATTTTAACGCAGACTGGCATGTGGACAACCTGTATTGATTTAAACATAGTTGCTAGCAACATTCTCGCCGTTCACCAACAATGTTGATCAACTGTTCCTAAACAAATGTTTACCATGAATACGGGGCTTTAGGCAGCAGGTCACGACTCAGGTGATTTTGTGAATGGAGTATATTCTTGAGGAGTTTGCGGTTTGCTAATAGATCTTGATGGTTAAGTTTTAAATTAAGGAGGAAAATGTATTGATAGAAATGATTTAGTAGTTTCATAAGAGTGATGATTACCGTTAATGTACTGCTATTACAAGTTTTTTATGACGTTCCAAAAACGAAGGAGGTTCTCAATTCGTAGCTTATTTTTTGTTTGTTATGTTATAATGTAGATATATGTTTCAATAATATATTGAACATAAAGCTAACTAAACTAAACATAATCGAATTATACAAGAAATAAATAGAAACATTTTTTCTAGAAATTGATTTTTCTATATGGGAAAATAAATAAGTACTTCTTATTGTTTATTTGTAAAGACCAAATGGTATTGTTTTATAAACTTTTTCCATATAAAGGGTAACCTGATTTACACACTCCTCATCAATGAACCCACGGCAAATGGTCAATAACATTAAATCATTTATTTAAGAAGACATATAAATATCAATAAACTCTGACTCAATAGCCGGAACTCTTACACTTATGAATCAATTATTGGCTATGTCATCCATCTTTTTGATAATCTCTGTCATAGTTTGCGAGTGGGTAGCATTACATTATAATTATATTATAGCATTTACATTATAATAAAGCTTCTCAAATTAGTTAAATATTCATTTTGATATTTTTTGGACTTAAGTTTAATGAATTGTTGCATTTAAATTTTATTAATATATAAATTGGGAGTGGGCAAGTATCTCGCCTCTAAAATAATAATTAAATTAATTTTTAATTTAATTATTATTTGTATGTGAAGTTGTTGAAACATTGTTACTATAATTTTAAGTATAATAATATCAGTCTTTATAGCAACTTAATGCAAATAAAAATTATTACTATTATAATACAACTGGCTATAATGTGATTGTATGATTACATATTTGTTAGTTTTAAAAATAGAGTTGTCTGCGGTTTGTGGTTTTAATTGAAGTGTTTAGGTAAGGGTTGTTAATCATTTTCAATACGTGTTTGCAATTATTACACACACAAAATGATTGACGTCAACAATTCAATCAAAAAAATACCTGTTTACGTATTTTATATTCTTACAACAAGGAAGCATATCTTTGATATAAACTATCATTACTTAAAACCCCTCTTATACGCACTTATTACCAAACTCCCAGCTTGGGTCATATAATTTTTCTTAAAACTTAAAGTGGTTAGATTAGACGAATACATGAAGGCATTCTGTTCGGTTTCCATTGAAGTGGGCACTTAAACAGTCGTAAACCACCATACCATGTTATTGTGATCTTTATCTGATATGTTTTACTGTCCTTAGAGTATCCTAGCAACTAGTTGTTTACGTTATATTATTGTACGTACGTTCATACTTATATATGTAAGGTAAGGTACTCGTAATACCGTTGGGTAATACTTAATAATGATAGAGCTTAGGAAATTTGGGAAAAATAAATGTCATATCGTTAAGTTTTTGGGATGTCCTTAAATTCCTTTCAATGATTTTGATTAGATGCATATATCTAGATGCCTGCAATAGCCAGCAATTATTAAATAACAATCTAATATAAAATTTTGAGCTAAAAATAACGTTCTTGAATCCAGCTCAAGAAAATAAATTTAGTACACAATTACAATATTGCAATGTAAACAATAACTTTTTTCTTTCCTATATATTCTCAGTTGCATTTTAATAAAGTCAAAAGGGTATATATTATGTAATATCTATATAATTATAGGGTTCAAAGTGTTTACATGAAGCAAAATCAACATAACAACGCGGTCTACCACGCACTGTTTCACGATTAAACACCGCTCCAATCCGATTTAAAAATAAATCAATAACCAATAACAGAGGTAAAAAAACTGAGTGCTTAATAGACCAGTGTCCACGGCTAGACATGAGTTAGAAAAAAAAAATAGTGAGCAACAGGTGCGGGGCGTTGACCTCGCTTACATCAGCGCGGCGCGGGAAAAAATGGCGTATTAAAATCTCAGTTGTCAATTTCCTTATTATGTTTCGTTTTTTCGCGGCTTTGTTTATTTTTATTTGAGCTGAATAGAAGAATTTGACACAGGTGTGTCGCGATTGTATTTTTTTAATGTTATTTAGTTTTCCTCTTAGAAATAATGTTATAAAAAATATGTACTTTTCGCGAGTTGACAATGGAAAAAAAGAGATCGATCACACTCAAGGATTTCAAAGATGTAGTTGTATGTGCCACAATTACTGAAATAGGCCTTTATACTGTATGGGTGTGTATATTTTATACAGAATTTTATTTTTAGGAAACGTACCTACGTATATACCTTATCGAAAATTGATCTGAACTTTAGCTTTGTGTTCCTTTATGCAATTTAGCGCCGAAATTGTTACTATATTTAGGATTATTTATATGTATAACATATAAGTAGATAACAGAAATATAATCTTACATTCTAAAAAATTATACATTGTTTCCTTATGGGAGGCGCGTGTTGAACCAGTGGGAACGTACCTATATGGACTGATGATGATGATGATATATTGTTAAACGTTTTAAATAAGTACGTCATTTTAAAAACATTTCATAAATCGATTGTAAGCTTTATTAGCTAATAGGTACTAATGTAATACTAAATACATAACAAAAAAAAAAAATTAAGCCTATAACTAAAAAACCTACATTTAAACTCGAATCCACCGTTCACATGAACAACGTAAGTGTATTTGTATTCAAAATATAATTACCATTAGGGTTATCGTACAATTGCCTCGATGGAATGAAGTCATTCTCTGCCTAATGAACAGTTTCCTGTCTTAATCAATGACTCGACCGCGATATCTCGACATTTCGAGGGCCAAAAAAAATGTATTAATCGCCATGCGAAAAAGTGAACATATTGTGTTCTTAGAAATTGTCCTTTTTATAAAGGGTGCTTGCTTTGTCGTTTAACAATGCTACATACATCCGCTTGTAACCTATTGAAGATATAGTCCAATTTCCTGAGTTCTTAAACTTGTAGAAATGATGCCAAAACGGCAAAAGTAATACATATAAGGGACAATTTAGTACCTTGCTTTACTCCCAAAAAATTCCATCGGGGTTTTATAAGTTTGACGTTTATCTGTATATGATAAGGATTGTTAGATCTGAGTATTTTGTTTATAAAATATGTGTAAATTAGTATTTATTTAGTTTATTTAGTATTTTTTTTTATAAAATATTAAAGGGTTTTAATAGGTACCAACCTACTACGATCTATGCCAAAAAGTTTTTTGTCAAGATTTATTGATATTTGAAGCTTTCAGAATTTGAGAGAAGTAAATTATTCCCTTTCACTTATTCCGTTACGCTTGCGCGGACTTTTGAGTTTCTCAATAATGTAATTTGAATAAACCTTAGAAATTAAAACAAACAAGACAGAATCACGTTCTACTTTTACTTTTAGATCCAAAATACAAAGTCAAGAAACTAAAACGGTAGTCACGAATAAATGTCTATTTTTAGCTCACTTTAAGGTAAATTAATAGTACAAAGGGGCATCCGGCCATAGGTTTTTACGCTTTGGAATGCCGAATTTCGAAAAACGTGTCAACAATCGAGCCCTTATTACCTTCATTTAAAGTACAAAATGCTTTGACAGCCCTGTTGCTAGTGCCCTAAATTTTACTGTTTACAAGTGGATTTTCAATTTAACTAAGTTTTGGAGGCATCGGTAGTCATGGTGACTCGTAAATGTGTGATCTTTTTTCAATGCGATGACGCTTCTATTTGTGGTAATTAATTCGTGTAAGCAAACAAATCAGTTAATTTAAAATGAGACGCAAAGAATTGAGACGTGTACCTTTTGTGCTTGAAATAAAGTATATCATAAGTTATTATTTGTATACAGGCCAAGTATTAATCTCAAAGATTAGAATCTCTTTTTCTTATGCACACTCATCTTTTCTTATATATTTTAGAGAGTTTCCTTCACATTTCATAATAATACGAATAGCTTTGGTTTGCTATTGCAATGCAAATTTTTCATCGCGATACGTACAGTGGAATGTATGTAAAAGGCGTTTTAGGTAGTAATTCGAAATTTGGCTACTATACAAAATTAGTTGTATTAGAAACACGTTTAATTTTTTTATGTTTCCAAAATAAGTATTTTTAGATGGATACACGTGGTTTACAATTATAGTCCCTTAACAGTTCATTCGCCTATAATGATAAATGGATAAAAAATTGAGCGTACATATAATTAAGTAGCAAAAACTGTTGTCCATAGTAATCATTAGTTATTTTTTTCAATGAAATTAATCGGTCGTTATGTGTCACCCTCGTTAATTATTCTTCGATATTACGTACTTAACTGTAAAGTTATTTTTAAAGTTTGCGTAGTGTGGGTTTTTTGGGTTTCATTATACTGCTTGTTAAAAAAAAAAACTAATTTAAAAGGATATTTTTTAATGCTAAAATAAAGTAAGTAGGTTCTTTTATCAAATTTAAAAATAATTTTATTCATTGTTAATTTTTATCAAACCTAAACTATTAAATAAAATACCACATTTGTAAACATTTTGACATTCTGTAGTTTATTGAACCATTAGTTTTAAAAATAAAATAAAACAAACCGTTCTTAGAATTAGCTTAATTAAAACATTAGCAAACAAACCTAGAAAAAATTCTTCAAACGTATTGTAGTACAGCAGTCATTCCATGATATATGTCGCTAATGATAGACCCATTCAGAGATATAATGTTTAATAATTAATTGAGCATCGAAACGATCCATGGGGCTTCATTATTATTTTAAAAGATTTGTCACCGAAATAAGTGTGCGTTTCCATTGTACAGAGGTACTGTTGTCTAGGACGAATTTTATTAACAATAAGTTTAATTATAGATTTTGGTATTTTTGTGATATGTATTGTGATGGGTAAACGTTAACCTGAGAGAAAGTAACACTATTGTCATTAATATCATGTTTCTTATATTTTATGGCGCTATCTAATTCAATTATTTGTTCATAGAAGAAAATTTTCGATATTGCAAACAACCAGAAGATAAGAAACATACTTTAATGCAACAAATATGGATCACTACAAGTACGCTACAAGGCTACACCATAACATTTTCCCATTTATTTCTTCAATAAGCTGCAAACGAGAGAGCTTTGAAACAATACATATTGTTTACGAGGTTTCAAAAATCTATGAAATATTCATAAAATATCATAAGTTCAAATTCCACATCACAAAACCTTACAAATTGAAGACTTAAGTAGCTAGTTCTCGTCAATACAAGAACCGTACACGTTGAAGACCCAAGTATCTAAGCACGTCGACACAAAACCGTGTCGTCCAACAGTGGACACGATCACTTATCCGTCACATATGTTCACAGCATGTGACAATAGCGCAGGTGGCATCCACATCCACATACTTCTATAATTACCGATAACTAGCCTGTTGGGCCGATATATTCGGCCATTCAATGCCTTGTGAATCTGTGAATGGTTTGCATGTGTGCGTATTGCCTGTGTGTGTGTGTTCTAATTCAGCAGTGTGTGACGTGTTTGTGTAATATAGAATGCGAATTCTAAGCTTTACTGTAAGACAATATACGACAGATATCAATAAGGTTAAGGGATAGAATCCACGAGGGTTAAGTCTTTAGTTCTTTACACAAAAATCCAATATTATCTTTGCTGTCACAAAACATGATATCCTGTACCTAGTCGATATGAGGTGGGGAATGGGTACAATGGGAGTTATATGGTGAAATCTGTAGTCTGTACTGTATATGTCTCTGTGTCTCGAACCTGGTGCCAACAACAAAACAACAACGTAGCTTTACTTTTTCTGATAAAACTGGACACAACATGACATGACATATCCTGAGTGGTTCTTTTTTTTAACTATCACCACTTAAAAGACGTATTCCTTTTCATATTCACATCCACCCCTATCAAGATCTTCATTTTTAAAAAGATGTACAACATACCTAATAAGTTTCGAACTTATAAACTGACCAGTCGATATTAACCGTTCACCACACAATAATATCGGTTACATTTCACAAGACATAATGGATACTTTCATCCCAAGCATCTCCGGGCGGACAAACGCGCGAAACAAGCGTAAAACATTCAAATACCTTTACGCTCATTACCAATGACATGATCAGACAGCCGTAAAATCGATCCTTGCTTACTGTACAACACATTGCACCGTTTACAATATAGCATCACGCTATTTTCACCTTTAACACCGTGTCATAAGCAACAGAATAGCGTAGCGCTTTTTGTCCTTAACCCCATCGATGCGTCGCTATCGGTCTAGTATATCATCTTTTGTGCTTTTATGGCGTCGAATTAAAATTACGTCACAATTAAATGTATGTAATCGATTAATAGATTGAATTCCGCATCCCGAAGTATTTCCTTTCGAATACTTTTGACTAAACGTATTCTGGCGTAAAGGATTATTTGATGCAGGCGATCCAAAACATGAGTAATTATTTCTGTTTTTATTACTTACAGTATATCGGATAAAATAAACGTACGTAAATCCTATTTTTACTATAAATAATTAAATATACGTGGAAAAGCTAGAAGTAAAAATTCATTTAAAACTGATCGTATGAATAAAGTTAATAGTTATATAAACAGTAAACAAATTCCTCACTCCTAAGTCTAACCACTATCAAGAAAACCCACAACTGCATTTAACCTGATACGTACTTGGTCGTTAATGTTGTCATTCGTTTTTACTTTTTTTTAAAACCATAGAGTTCAAAAAGCTGTCAAGCCGAAACTTAGCTAGTTTGAACTGATCAAACGCGACAATAACGTCCATAAAAGATAATTTACAACCTTTTCAAAGGACGCAGACCACGCAAAATATAAGTTATTACTGTGACATTATACATTGCTCTTACATATATCCCATTACATTCGCCGTATGACATTTAAAATAACCCATAACCGTAGCTCGATCAATTAAAATTTATTACCATCTATCGTTGGCTCAATAACATGACAAAGGTGGACCTAGGGTACTACTTAGGTTATTGTCCTGCGAAAGATTATTAAATTACCATTTTATGCCTTCAACGTTTAACCTCTCTGAGTTTGCTCGCTAATCGATGTACCTAACGTTTGAGACAACAACGCGCGCATCCGATTTTTGAAATCTTAACGTATTCTATGCTCAATGAATTTAACATTGCAATTTTACGAGTGCGTAGAGTCACAATACACTCATTGTTTGGTAAGAGTGGCAAAACTATAGATAAAAATAAACATCTATTCATTCAAGTAGACAGCTTTCAAAAGCACCAATTAGGTTCCTATCACCGGAAGGCAGTTTCTACAATGAAGAATAGACAACAAACTCTAGTAGTTGTTGTTTTTTTAAACAGCACGAGACCCGCCTCGTAATCAAACTTTTTATATTGTTTCCCAGTTTGAAAAATGATTAAAAATACTTTATACAACGTGGAACAAATAATTTACTTTTTGCTATCGAAAAAACTTTGATTATCCACCAAAATACAATCCAATTAAGGTTTTTAATAAGAATGAAGGTTTCAGTGTTCCCGTTTTTAAAACATAAAAAATCGTTAATAACGAAGAAAAATATTAAAGGTTATCCGGGGCCGTCTAATTGACGCCTCGCGGAAATTTACACGAGCTGTTAAGACGTAATTACATTTTAACACGAAAACGCTTAACAAGAAAATATTGCAACTTCAAAATTGGCCCCATCCATCACGGCGCGGTGTAAAAACAGGTAATAAGCGTTTTTAATGTATGACAAGTGTAGTCCTTTCACTTGCCCGCATGCGTTCAGTTTCAATTACCTCTCGCCTTGAAGGAAACCTGGGAGGGAGCGGGAGGGGAATAGATATCTGCATACACGGGAAAGAGCGAGGGATACAAACAAATCGTGGGGTCGTAAAAACCATGCCATATGTCGTACGACAGATGGCCCAGACCGCAGCTCGTCGCAGGTTGATTTACTTACGATGAGATGTTGTCAATTTTTAAAAATACTTCGACATCGGAGGTGAAAGTTTCGAGGATAGGGTTACAAAACACAACAAACCTTGCGCAAAGGCTTGAGCAAGGATAACATCAGTATCTTCATACATTGTAACAAATTGAAACAAACATTTGACATGCACATGACATGCACCGTGAGAAGCTCTGCTGAAATATTTTTCGAACTACATTATTGCGTATATTATTACAGAAGAAGCAGACAGTAGTTTTGTTTACCTTGTATAATAAAGCTTGATGCGAATTTGTTGGCACTTGTCAAATTCAAATGAGTAAAATGTCAAAAAATTAACTATACGCTACATTTTCCAAACATTTTCCAAATTTTATTTTACTATTCAAAATTCCTTTAGGGGTAAAGTCACTAGTAGTTGACCATGTACCTGTAGTTGACCGCTAATGCACATAAACCGTTATAATAAGAATTCGCGGCAATTTTAAAAACTCATTCGTTAATAAGTAGTTAGAGCTGCTATCTGGTCAAATAGGCGCGATAATTGCGCATCCATATCTGTCAAATATAGTAAATGGTTGCAAGTTGTTTGTTGAGTGTCGGACCATAAAAACAATAAATTCGTTTTTTGTAATAATATTCGTAGAGATTGAAAAAGTTTGAAGCTAAATACTAGGAATTCTGTCATCTTGTTGACGGTAAGTGTTTTTCGTTTCTTATTCGTTTATGGTTTATTTAAATGACAGAGTAATTAAAATTTAAAGATTTGTTGACAAAATTGTGATGTGGGGGTGGTCCAATACTGATTCCGTTTGTCTGTGT
Source organism: Colias nastes (assembly GCA_907164665.1). Classification (NCBI taxonomy): domain Eukaryota; kingdom Metazoa; phylum Arthropoda; class Insecta; order Lepidoptera; family Pieridae; genus Colias; species Colias nastes. The sequence goes on along the minus strand of CAJQZM010041132.1, from coordinate 49,269 downwards.
TTTTCTAGTAATTGACCATGGTGGTCCATTACCGAATTACCGTTTGACTATGATTTTCTAGTAATTGACCATGGTGGTCAACTTTTGATTAAGTTCTGTATCTTTTAAATATACTGCATATAATAATTAATTAAAATAAACTATTTTATTTACTTTAACAATAGATTGATTTTCTTTAGTAGTTGACTAACTTTATGGTACGAATTTATGGCTATGGTCTATTACTAAAACCAATTTTTAGTCAAGTCCCCGAGTGCCACACGTCGTTTTTTTATTTAAATTATAGGCTTAAAAAGGCCTAATTATTATTATATTTCAAATAAAACGTTTTCTTTTCATCTTATTTTGCTTCTTATTTAACAAATAACCCAATTAAAATTGTAGCATCTGAGTGGTCATTTACTGATGCAAAATATGGTCATCTTCTAGTTTTTAGATGGTCAACTACTAAATTTCTAATATAAGAACATTTTTAATTTTTTTTAAGTATATTCGACCATTGTACGTGGTGAAATGCTTGTTTATATGTTAAAACACATTTCACAGGGTTTCCAAAAAAAGAAACTTACTGAATTCATATGATAATTAAAGTCAAACATTTAAAAAGAATATTTTGTCTCCTTAAGTGGTCATCTACTGATGCTTTTACCATAATATGTCAGAATAAATAGGTTACGGTCAATTTGATGGAATCTGATCTTGTATGTGACCCGTAAGATCATGCATGCAAATTTGACGCTATTACCATCTGCTACTGCTAAAGAGTTCTTTTACTAACTTTTGTAAGCAAAAGAAGTGCGTTTGTTCAAGGCTTTATCATGACAATTTAATAATTAATGGTGTGAAAATCTTCAAATCTACATAAAAACCGCCATATCTCGTTTCAACTATTAGGTAAATCTTTAGAATCTTCACACTCGCGTACACAAGTAAATAAAAAATTAACGTGAAAATAATAAAATCAACCGTCACGCTTATTAATTCGCTGAGTCGTTACATAATAATATTTATGAATGATACAATCCCTTTAATTGCTTATTTAGATAGAAATCTTCCTGCGCGAGCGCAGAAACGGGCGTGACGTCAGCGGGCGATGACCTCTATGGGATTGGGTTGCAATATGGATCAGTGCAATAATCTGGTGCAAATTTTTAAACATTCTTTTTTGTTATATTAACAATATAAAAAAGCTTTATGCCATTAACCGACAACCGCCACTCTAAAGTTGTTTTTTAATAAGTATGTAAATACGTTTCACAGTTTTTTTACTTTAGTCTGTATCTCTGATCACCTGTAATTGATATGGCTTATTACATTACATTAATAGGTATTCTATCAGCAGAGTAAATTTTAGTATCGGTTCTATTCACAAGAGCTTTGCAAGCTTTTTTTATCGGAAGGAATATTCTCCTGTGGTCTTTTTTAATAAATATAATTAGTCTAATATTAATTAGGAAAATACGGAAATGTTATACTTGATGAAACAATATTTAGTGTAATAAGGTTAAGATCAAATCTTCGTAATGCTGCTTCAAAATATTTGGGTGAATTTAACGAAAAGAAGAACTGCAAGCATAATAAACTAAATGATAATAAAAGCTAAAAATAGCACTGCAATTAGAAAACGAAATCAAAATACAATATGTATAAATATAATAAAATTATCATTTATACTATCTTGCATATTCACGTTAAATAATTAAGCCGAAAATAGACATTATCAAAACCAACATTTGAAATCAACTAATCGTTTATTCCCTAACAATTTCGTCTCTTTCTGACACAACTAAAGCTCTATTAAATCGAGTGAGAAAGAAAATTACTTAAGTAGTCCCTTAAACGGTAATAACACCTCTAAATAACTGAAGATATATCACAGAATATGATTCCATCAACATTACCATAAAGCTAGATGTAACTACGTCCGCGCTTACCGTCAAATTAAGAAGATAAGGTTTAGACAAGAAATGATCATTACCATAAATTATACAATTATCGCAGGCGTGACTCTGAGTGCACATTAGCTTATGTTTTATGAACACTTTCGTATGAATTATGCTAATATGAAGATAAGCTTTAAAAATTATAACTAGCTTATAGAATAAATAGACAGAAACAATTCGGTTTGTTTACTTTTACATGAAAAACATATATTACTTATTCATAAATTCGTGTGTTGTTTGATTATCATTAAGTCTGCTTTATTACTGTTTATGTAATTGGTTATTAAAAGGGCTATCTCTTATATCTCGTCATCACCAGTAGTTCAAATACACATAAATTTATATTTTAGTAGAGGTTTATTTGATACGAAATCTCTACATATACATTCATCATACGAAATAAGCACTTCCTCGTAGTCCAAATCACTTTTAAATATTAGCTATAACTATATATAGTTACATATATAATCTAGACCACAGAACATAAGTATAAAGACCTCTCTTTATATGTTCTGTGATCTAGACGCTTAAAAATATTTCTATATTCAGCTCAATACATAAAATTATGTAATACATATAAAGTGCTGTTTCATCAAACATTATGTTCGAAAACAAGAGTGTCATTTATCATCCCTTAATTTTCTTGTATCAAAACGCATTTTGAATACAAATCATAATGAGTTGAAATTTACAGCTTATCTTCAAGAATATTGTCAGTATTTTGAGAACCGAATTTCCATTTCATAAATCCTACGCACAGGTAACGATAGTTTTTAAAATCTTCCGTTAATGTCTTCCTACATACATTTCAATGTTTCTAGGAAGCACCTTTTAATATTGCGTAAGCTAAACACATTATTAAAAGTTCTTTAATGCAACCCACATAGTTAACAAGAAATCTCACATAGAATTAGCACGGTTTCATCGCATGAAACTATGTAGATAATTTTAAATTGGACTGCGGGAGAGAAAACAAAAGAAGTCATCTGACCTAAATACATGTGGGTGTTGAGAGAAATAGTTAAATATATCTGAACACGGAGGAACGGCTAAATGTTAGGCGATCTTGTGTAGATATACAATATAAGTATATGTTTGAAACATATATTTATTTAGTCATGTATTTAATTAAACTGCACAAAAACTTGATTCGAACGTCCATATATTTTTAATAAGAAGCACATAAAACAGGAATACTTTGGCATTCTCAATTTTAGTTTTCGAAACTAAGAATTATGAAATGTATGTACTAAATAAACTTATCGCTTTTATTACTAGTTCTATAAATTATGTTTTATATCAGGCAATAAACCAGTGCACCAAATTTTATGAAAATCCGTAACCAAATTAAAATAAAACTACCACGTCTTCGCATCAACTACTCCTTTATTTTTACACTTAGTATGTACTTTAAAACATAAGAATCTAAATTGATAAATCACGGTGTCATATAAAAATATCATACGTAAAAAGCTAACTCCTGAACTTTTACACGAATAAGGAAAAAAAAATAAACCAAAACAATGTAACCAAAAATATGAATAATTTGCTCATAAACATTGTTGCATCATCATCAACATGGTGACGTCATACCAGCCCTATATAAGGGAAATCCATCCATCTTCTATTTATAAACTCCTGAAAAGACTTTCCACAGATTAAAAAATAAAATCCATTCAACAACTTAGTCGCTAAACATATAATAACTACAAAATACGTTCCAAATAGAATTGCTTCAGGCGATCCCTGGAGGCGTTTTCCTTTAAATACAATTTTTCAGACGATATGAACATTGAATGAATTAAAGCGCCCTTCGGTCCCTAAGACGTAGTTGTCTGCCCGCCTAAAGTTCACGCCGCCCTTTGTCATAGATCAATCAAGGGCACGCAGACGTGCCTTAAAGGGCTTTACATCAACCTACAAATTACTAGGTAAAAACGCTTCTAAGTTACTATTTTATTATTTGTGATATTTAAATATGTGCGTAAAATAAACTCTGTTAAATTTAGGTGGGAGTACTTCCGTATTTAAATTCCCTATTATAGCTATTACAAGTTGATAGATACAAGGACTGTTAAATCATTCTTGCTCTTAATTTGTCAGCTTAAAAGATCCGGCGATAAATCGATTATTCATTTAAGTGGGAGTGTAACAGGATACAAACATGCATTTATGATAGTAAAACACAGCTAGTTGCTCTCCAAGTGACTTTAAACCAAGGTTCCGAGAAATACTGACGTACGTGTTAATCGCGACATAGTTTATACTAATAACGACATTTAAAAACAAGAATGAATCTAATCTAGACATCTTAGTAACGGACTAATTACAAAAATCATAAAACTGATTTATCTTGCGTCACATTGAGATTTTCGTTTCCTCATACTTTTGTCGAAATTCATTGGTCAAGTGGCATTTTTTATTTACATACTTATGTTATCTGGTTTTGATTGGATTAAGAATGTGGAGTAGCTAGATGCATACATTTAGACAACGGTTGTAGGTGGAAAGGAATTAGGTATTTGTAGCGTACAATGATAGGAACTTTTAACCTAGATTATTGATAAAATCTTCTTCAATTTCATTAAAAAACAAACACTGGTAGAGTTTTAATTTAACCTCATATGGCTCCTAATTTATATAGTAGTAGGAAGGAACGGGACAAGCTAAAGGAAATTGTTAAGTTGAAATAGAAATTAATATAATATAATACACACATAACTATAATTTTAATATTGTTTAAAAGTTCCTTGAATTGTATGAGCATTAACATATAAACATTTTATGAACATTCATAAACCGATGTCCATAGTGGAGTATCTGTTCCTGCATAATCTTTGTCCAATTTCCCGCTAACTACGCAATAGTACTGAGCCGAAAATCTCTCCCAGCTTCGTTGTGTACGCAAATGTTGTCATTGACTTTCACAATGTCACCCTTCACTGTGTCAAAGATTCTTTATTCGCCCTACAGACGTGATTCTTCGTAAAATGAGAAATTTATTTTTGTTTTTCATCACCTTTGAATTTTTGGTCTGAATATTTTTAATAAGCTAACCTTGATTTATTACGTGAGGGTTTGAACGTATGCTTACATATTATGTTGTTTTACAGTAACATAGGGGAATTTTGCTTCTAACCTAAAATACAGTACCTAGTTATTAATAAACAAGTTTTCGAGTTGATTTTTTCCCTCACTCATCTAAAGAACCAGTATGTTATGTTATATTCCTTAAAAATAAAGTTAAAAAATCTTTACCTCCATTCATCTGATACAAACTGTACCGCAAGTACAATATAAAAAAGTATGTATCTATAATTTAAGGTCGGCAACACATCCGCAGCTAATTGTTGTTTATGAGCGACGTCGTTTGCGAACAGATGACGTTTCCTTCCCGTCGCGTACAAAAATTAGGAGGAATTGCTGATATTTTGTATTTCAAAATATGAATGAATGAATCGTGTAAAATATTGATATTTTTAAAACGTTTATTAGTGGTTATAATAGTTATTTAATTATAATAACAATACAATAATTTTAGAACTTTGCCAAATAGAATTCCAAACAAAAGAAAAATTTAATTGAGTTGGTAGTTGATAAAATACTAAGGGATGTATTGTCATATTGTATGTGCATTTATCAAATGTTAATTGTATATCAATAAACGTACAAAGTCTTTAATAATTAACATTTACAACTGCTAAATGGGAACATTTTTACAACCATTACTTTGCGAGTCACAAAACCTTTTGAAGATTACAGTCTTTTTTAAACCACATAAGATTTTCGAATCGTAATTAACACCATAGTTTCTAATGAAATATCTCGTTGTGAATCAACCTAATTAAACAAGTTCATCAATTATTCTTGAGCCATAGACAGACGAGCGAACATAAAACAAGTACAATTAACATGTGTATAACGAAATAAGTTAAGATGGTTTTCAATCTGAATCTAAAATAAATAGTTTATGAACATACTCCCTTAGGGCTTTCGTACATACAGATTCAATTATGGTCTTAGGGTATAGCTACACTGAGCAAAATGTCGGAGTATTTAAAGTGTAATTAAGATGTAGGCAAGTTACACACTAGTGATTGTTAGTGTGGAATGTTTTGCAACTGTTTTATGACGATTAATTGGAGCTAAGCTTTATTGAATATTTGATAAAAGGTGTACGTGAATTGGTGATATTAAAATTCGAACGAAATCTGTCTTTATTTTCATGTTCACCTACACTTGTAAACTGCAATGTCTTATGTAATAAGTAAATTGCAAACTTCTCATCATCAACAACCTTAATGTCATATTTAAATGAAGTATGTAATAAAATGTCATATTTAAATCTTATATATAAAATTCTCGTGTCACAATGTTAGTCTGCATACTCCTCCGAAACGGGTGGACCGATTCTCATGAAATTTTCTGTGCATATCGGGTAAGTCTGAGAATCGGCCAACATCTATTTTTCATATGTACCACGGGCGAAGCCGGGGCGGACCGCTAGTAATCTATATAATACAAACTAAAGTAATTAACTATAACATGCGATTAGAGACAGTAACAAATCCGCAAAACGCACGTGCACAAGCAGCCTACATCTAAATGGACACGTGATATACGAGAGACAATAAATTGAATTAGGCGTACGTGCCACTGTGGGAACCGAGTACGCCCGGTGTGACCTCATCCGTGTGATTTTTGTATTCACTTACTTTTAAATTTTAATTATTTTGAACTTGTTGTTCTGGGTGATCAGAGAAGTTGGGAGTGAGATAGGTCAATATGCAATTTATTTTTAATAGTTTGTATGCTCTATGCTTCTTTAATAGGTCTTGAAAGTGATATCTGGTTCAGGTTACTACGAATTTCGAAGTTAATTTTATAAATATGTATGTGTACAATTTGGAATTTCATTTTATAAGTATTGCAGTTATAATAATCCAGTTCAGTGCTCTAACATTCACGTCTAACCTCCTCTAACATTCTTGATATCCAGGTTGCCTGAAAGAGATTGTTTTTCAGCAATAAGATCTTGATCGGACTGAATGATATTTTATAAACATATTGTATTCAGGCTTGCAATCTAGTCTGGTTATGCAACAATTTCATCAAAATCGGCCAAGCCGTTTCAGATGATCTTTCTTACAAACACAGTAACATCGGCATAATAAATATAATCATATGAATTACTAAATAAAACTCTTAAGTCGCATTTCCACAAATACCTCAATACCAGTACCTTATCATCGTGTCTAATTGCTACGGAATTTTAATCACAACTACACCCATAAACGATTTCATTTTAATTGATATAGCAAGTGCGGGTTTTTGCAAACTATTCTAAAGCAAATTGATGTGCACTTCTCGAATGCCATGACCTTATGTGAAATACTATCTATTTGATGTACTTACTTGAAGCTAGTTTATAATAAACTGTATAAAAATACGTTATAGTTTGTATTATTATTTCTAAACTGCATTACATGATTTCTTTAAAAGATTTTTGATATTTTTTAAACATAATTATATGCCTATATTATGTATATTTGTTCTATTTCAATTAAACAGAATATTATGATACTATCAAATAAACAAAGTACATAACAACATAACTAACTTGATCCCGTAATACGACAAGAATGGTGTTTGCTTGAATTTCATCACTTTATAAATTATGTTAATTAGACCTTTTTGGATGGCGAACGAAATTCCCTTTAGCATCAACCGAAAAAAAAGGATCAAGTAACAAGGTCAACGAACTCACCTGATCTCAAAATACACGAATGGCTTTGAAACAACTAGACTGTACTGTCCCTTTGTTGTCTGGGCTATGAATATGTCGTCTATTACTATTAATTTACGAATTAAGTACGACTCGAATTAAATCAAGTTATGAGTAATATTTGCAATGCGTACAATGAGCTCTTCATTGGACCCTGGTACACTATAGATTATTGTAATTGTTTTTTTAACTCCTATCTCTATAATACTAGTAACTAGGTATATATACATTATACTAGTATGCTAAGGATATAATGCTGTCAGAATATGACATGATATCTAAAGAAATTCTGCTCTAACTATTACTTGATTAAGTATGTTCCTTAATATTAATCCTTCATCAATTAAAAGAAAACAAATGCTCCCTTTCTTCACCTATCCTATTTACTTCGTCGTCTTTTGTTTCTTTCTTCTACCGCTTAATAATCCGGAACAAGGAATTTGCAAGGGTCCTATTTCTGTAAATGCTCATAAGCGATCGTGTTTGCTAACCATTAGGCGATGCACCGGCTAATTTTTGCAGAAAAAGCCTTTCAAAGGACTCACCGACTTACAACCAGTCTATACTATACTTAAAACAACATCTTCATAGTTTTGAACTTACGAACATTGGTAGAACTCGAATGTGATTTTCGAATACCTATAGTAAGTGCTCTCAACTGAGTTTGAATTTATCTCTCGAATATATTTCATTTTTCAAAGACGGTTGCATTTTATCGACTTCAGAAGCGAAATATTAATTGAATCACTTTATCTTATGATTACATTCGATTTATTTCTTCTTTCTAGTACAAGAACTGAAAGGGAACCTTATTGTTAGAGAGTCTCACATTATCTAAGCTTAACTTAATACTAATTTATTTTTGTAACAAAAAATAGATTATATGATGTATCGCATTTTAATCTTAATCTGTCAGTGAAGAGCCTAACTAACTAACCTAACCTATATGATATAGCTGCTTGTCTTAGCTGTCATTACTAATTAGTAATTACCAGGTAATTACATTTAATTGATTACAGGATACCATCAAACATTAAAATTATCCTTTTAACAGTTTATAAATCACAAATAATAACCAAATATATAAAGATAAACCCTGCAGTGCAGTAAAACTTGTCCAACACACTCATAAAATCACAATAGTATATTCGTTGACCGATCTCCAAAGAAATGGGCATTTGGTATCTGGTCTCTAATGCCGCCATTTCAGCCGAGATACGCAATAATCTGCTGTAATGTTATTCGCGACGCGTCGCGGAGGGCCGACTTAGGCGACATGCATTCCTCTTTGGTGCGTCTCCTAGAAGCGCGGAAATACTTTGTATTTATTCTTTTACTAGCTATCCGCCCCGGCTTCACTCGCTTTGTTTAATACCAAATAAATTATATAGGTACTTAAACCTCCGCTTGAATCACTCTATCTATTAAAAAAACCGCATCAAAATCCGTTGCGTAGTTTTAAAGATTTAAGCACACAAAGGGACATAGGGACAGAGAAAGCGACTGTTTTATACTATGTAGGGGGAAGTCCCGTAACGCCGGACGGCACCTACCGCCGGACAGTCGTCCTATCCAAGCATGTTTAAACCTGTTCGATTCGAACTACTAGTGAAAGGGGCGCAGGGGGTGCATAGCTACAGGATCACGCGCCGCAGCACGCCAGTGACGCGCAAAGCCGAATTGGGAGAGGGTGTGTGTTGTTTTTGGTGGGAACACGCGGCGTCACGTAAGATCAACGTAAGTAGTTTTGGTTCATTTATGCATTTATATTTTAATGGTACCTAGTCGCTAATTGAAATAGCATTTGATTCTTATCGGTAAACCGATATAATTTTATTTGATTTTTGAAACCATTTCGGTAGGTACTACCTAATGTACGATATTGTCTGTCCCTTAGTACCGGACAGTAAGTCGTCCCCTAGCACCGGACAGTGATTTGTTTTTTTTTCTTGTAACAGTTTACGTTATTTAATTAATTAATTTAATTTTCTTTTAAGGTATAGACAAAAGAAGAGAAACAAAATGGAAGACAAGAAAAAGAAAGGATCGTGGGAGCCACAGAGCTTGCAAACAGCTATTGATAAGGTTTTGTCCAAGGAAATGAGTGTAAGACAAGCCGCAATTGTGTAGTTTGCTTAGAAGACTGGATCCAATGCTCATCGTGTCTTGGGTGGGCACATGAAGCATGTGCAGACGTTCCAGAGTGTGGAGATGGCTACATATGCGATGGATGCGATCGTCTGAAATGTCCGGTGCTAGGGGTATGGCACAAACACCCGTCCGGTACTAGGTGCCACATTTTAAAATTATATTTTTTGTTACCAAAGTTTGATTAATGGTATTAATTATGTTTTGAGCAGAGGTTGCTTTTTTTAATTTTATTTGATTTCTATCTTTGTTACCTACTATAAGTCATAAATAAATATACATTCCTGAAAATATTTTTTATTTTATTCATAAAAAACCTTAGGTGTCCGCTACTGGGGGACTTCCCCCTATAGTGATATTATGTTTAATGTTTGGGGTACCTATTGAGTGGCATCTAAAGTTGTAGTTATGAGTTGCTTTTAAGACAAGTATATCAACTAATAACTAAATACTGAACCAAATGTTGTTAATTTTGTACATCTAAACTTAAATTTCAAAAACAATCGACTCTTTTCGAATGAGATGTTGCCTTATCTTGGTAAATCATTTATCAAACAATCAAATTCAAATTTCCTATAATTTCACACAATTTTAGTCGGTAAAATAAATGTTACTTATGTCTACGTGTTTATGTGTTGGTAACCTATAACATATATTAATTTTAAGTATACCAATAGATTCCTACACTCACAGTGAATATCGATTGAATAATTTCAGTCATTTGCCGCAATAAAATGCATTAGCACTCTCCTGCCATTACATAATCTACCTACTTAAAATACAGATAAAGCAAAACGTTTGACAGTCCAAACGTCACAATGACATAAGCTGATTTAATGGCCGCTATCGGAATGTCTTCGAGGCGTGGATTAGGGGCGGATATTGCGTTCTTGTGAGATGAATTTAAAAGTGCACTATCGATTGCTTTTAGCGATCTGGGTGAACGAATGATGAATTTTCTTTCTTTTTCAAATTTTTAGTACTTTGTAGGTTGAACTTGAGAAAATTTGCTGAGACTATTCAAGTGGATTTGAACGTAGCTAATTATGACGGATCAGTGAATATTGTTTTGGTTTTGTTTATCATCGCATGGATTATAAGGCTAGTTTACATCTCATCGGATTATATTAAATTATGTAAATATTGTTCGTTACACGGATCGTTAGCTCTTTCAACTGAATTTACAGCGTATATTCTACTATATTCTAAAAAGATATAAGATAAATCTATAGGATTTAAAATCCATAATGATGTTTACGAGTTACAGCGATACATTGTAAAGAATAAGTAATAACAAAATTTATGCTAAGTTAATCCAAACAAAAGACTCCGAGATTGTACAACTGTCCACCATACGGCCAACATGAAAAAATCTTTGTACACATAATAATGTCTGAGCTGTGCGGAATTTGTCTGCTCTGTTGCCCCCTATTGCATAAAAAAAAAAAAATTTTTTTTCATTAAAATGTCACGTTAATAGTCCTAGGGGATGGGGTGGCGTAATGTACCCTACGTAATGGCTGGTTCACACTTTGATTAGTGCGAGTGCAGGTGATTAGTG
>CAJQZM010041132.1:0-32832 GCA_907164665.1 Colias nastes | reverse complement strand
CGTAGCGTTTGCGGCGGTACCGCGGCCGTCCGGTGCGGGTCGCTATGTTTTTATATATGTACAACGTTTACAGTTTTTCTGTAGTGTATTTAGTATCAGCATTGCACCCGTGCGAAGCCGGGGCGGGTCGCTAGTTTTATTATAAAACATAATTCCGTAAGCTATTGTACCCTACAGTATTTAAGTCTGTTGGAATTAATCTCTATTTGTTTTTAATATATTACGTAAGTATGTAACTCTATAGTTAATAACTCTATAGTATACAGTTTTCACATAAGATAAAGAGTCACAAAAGTTATATTAATGATAATTCATCAATAAACGATATAGGTACACACGGACCCCCAAAAACAGTGACAAGGGAACATGCCAAAACGTTATGTTACATCGCATCTTTATTGTACGTATTAAAATATATTAAAACGACTCAGCGTGGGTGAAATTCACCCACTACGTCTTCCGTGACACACTTCTTGTTAAGGAAATTCAGTATTAAAGTGTGATCTGTCCTAATTTGGTTATTTCTATTTAAGTCTATGAAAACCAGTGTATGTAGACCTCTCTGTTGTATGGAAACGCGGTTGTTGTAGAGACCAAGTTTTGGTAGCTTCAGCGTTTATGCTGGTGCTAAATTTACTTCGTTAATCTAGTTTTTAAGTGCAGTTTTAAATCTTTTTTCAATAACATATATTATAAGGTTATTTTTATAATTTTATACAGTATAGCTTACCGCCCGCGGCTTCGCCCGCTTTGTCTAAAACCTAAAAAATTATATACTAAAACCTTCCTCTTGAATCACTCGTTCTATTAAAAAAAACCGCATCAAAATCCGATGCGTAGTTTTAAAGATTTAAGCATACATAGGGACATAGGGACATAGGGACAGAGAAAGCGACTTTGTTTTATACTAAGTATGTAGTGATAGTGATTTCGTCTTGTTTCTCTACCAACAATAGGAAATTATTCTTTCGTTAAAACATACATTCGCACGCGGTTAAGTAGAGTAATAAATTCATCGAATATTTGTATTACGAGTCAAAAGGCATTCAGGATAAAAATAAGTATACTTGAAGCAAGACAAAAGTTAATAAAACTAACGCTTATAAATACAGTTTATAATATACTAGCTGTGCTCCGCGGTTTTACCCGCAGTGCTTCGCTCCTGTTGGTCCCGAGATTAGCGCGTTAAAACAAAAAAAACAAAATCTTCAGCTTTATAATATTATATAATATTAATTAGTATAGCTGATGAGATGATATAGTATAGATGATATGATGATTATATAATATTAATAAGTATAGATATATTTCATAAATTGTATATAAAAAAATTGAAATAACACGGAAAACCACCTGGATATCATTTTTATAAATAGCCACACGAAAAAACCCAGGAAATATCAAAATATCCGCACGTACATAAAACCCTGATTTTCAGCAGAACATTCGTTACATTTTAAACAAACATTAGAGGTACTAAAGCCTAGGATTTATTGCGGCCCCGACACATTTACATATCTTCGATCTGATTGCGTCTAGGCATTCTGCATTGCGCTGGTCAGTGTCTAATGTAGCTCTGGATTAAACCTAAAATAAAACGTTGGAAAATTGCCGGTAAATCTGAAAGAATTGGCGTGTTATATCATTGATGCTTCATCACACAAATAGTGAAAATGCTTGTTGAAATTAACACAGAAGCTTTTATTTTGGGTGGTCACGGAATTGGTAAATTTATACTTACGGTTTACTTACTTACTTTGTTTGAAGGCGCTAATCTCAGGTCCGATTTTAAAAATTCTTTCGGTTTTAGATAGCCCATTTATCGAGGAAGGCTGTAGGCTATACATAATATCATCACGCTAAGACCAACAGGACCGGAGCACTGCGGGTAAAACCGTAGGGCACAGCTAGTTAGAGATAAATGTATGTTATTACTTTTGTCTTTTGTGTAAATTAATCTAATACATATATATTATAGTCAACATAATCTCACCATACTTGACTTTATGAAAATTATTATGGTCCATTGAAAAGTTACATTTGGGGTTGCATTTTTTAGAGGACGCAATTTTATTTTTTTGATGTGTAGGGGTGGTCAGTGTGAAGCTATCACCAAGTTTGTGGGGTCGCCACCCTTGTCCCACGGCCGCCATCTTGAAAATAGCGGTTGATATGGTTTTTACGATATATCTCTTAAACTATTTATTTGATAAAAAAATATCGTTTAAATTATTTGTTGCAAATTAAATACTCTACAACTTTGATCCTGCAACTTTTTGTCGTAGAACTATAAATAAAAAAGTTATAAGCGAAAATGTTCAGAAATTAGAGATATTTATATTTCTCAATAAAACTTTTTTTATAATTTTACGTAGAAATGATATTTGACCATTTTTGTAGATTGTTTTTCGAGGAACAACTTTTATATACAACATTTTTTCATTAATTAAATAGCTAAGGTTTTACAGCGCTCCGAAGTGAGTACTAATTTTCAGTACTCTGAACTATACAGTATACTTATATTATGTGTGTACTAATAATAATTTGTCATCAGTAATGGTTTTTTTTGTTATTATAATATTTTTAATAATTAATTTTGCAATATCACTAATAATTAATTATTGAATCTTTTCCCCACCACCCAGGAGGTAGAGTCTGGAAGCGCGACTTTTTTTTACGTCGAAAAGCAGGTCTGAAATGTTCTGCAGTGTGCTTCTATTGTTCTGGAGTATGAGAAAAGACCCAATAGCCAATATATGTATAGTTAAGAGTACTGAAAAATAGTACTCACTTCAGAGCGCTGTAAAACCTTAGTTATTGACGTTATGAAAAAATGTTGTACATAAAAGTTGTTCCTCGAAAAACAATCTACAAAAATGGTCTGATATCATTTCTTCGTAAAATGATAAAAAAAAGTTTTATTGAAAAATATAAATGGCTCTAATTTCTGAACATTTTCGCTTATAACTTTTTTATTTATAGTTCTACGACTAAAAGTTACTACACCAAAGTTGTAGAGAATTTAATTTGCAACAAATAATGTTACCTATATTTTTTTATCAGTTAAATAGTTTAAGAGATATATCGTAAAAACTAAAAACCATTTCAACCGCTATTTTCAAGATGGCGGCCGTGGGACAAGGGTGGCGACCCCACAAACTTGGTTTTAGCTTCACACTGACCCCCCCTACACATCAAAAAAACAAAATTGCGTCCTCTAAAAAACGCAAGGTTAGGGCTAAAAAATGTAACATTTCAATGGATCATTAATAGACTCGCTTCGCGCGTAAATGCGTCCGCGCGCATTTTTCTTCTTCAAACAAAATGGCGGGATTATTACAAGATTAAATAAATATTATAGCTACTAGAATAATAAACCGCCGTCGTCACATACGACAGTAATAAATGTTTGATGATATTATAGTTTTTTTTTGTGAATCACGTTGTAAATTCGTAGGAAAGTTTAAATAGATTTAACGGTTGAATTCGTCGCGTATTCTTTTTATTAATTCTTGTATATGTATTTAGTGACGTACGTAAAACTTTATTAATAAAACTAATCTATTTATAATACAGACATGTATAATTTTACTATCTTTTCGTTCACAGGTTTGATCCATTTGCTACTGATTTTCGGAGTTCAGAGAAAAAAAGGTCCGATATTCAAAAAGTAAACCTTTAAAAGGGATATGGCTTGTTGTCATAAAAACAATAATAAGCACTTGAGAAAATATTTTATTAAAATAATAGTCAGGCGCTTCTATTTGCTTGATTCATTTTATATACAGTACGTAGGTGAAAAATAATAAATTCTAACATGTATAGGTACTTACCTAGTAAAATAAATTTTCATGGCCCCTTGTTGAGAACGGGCCAGACATGTATTAAATCGACTACAGAAGGGGAAAGTAAATCAAGCTTTTGTGTTGGATTGTTAGAACGATAACTATATAATTTTTAGGTTTCAACATTTATGAAGTGAGGAATTTGATTTAGGTTTTTGCTATGGTTTACTGTACCTACATTATAGAAAATATATGCGTAGACTTAATAAAAAGCTATATTTATAATTCAGTCGGGTCTGAAATCTCAATCAGCTAAATTTATTTTATTTAAAGTAAATATTCAGCTACAGCCCAGCTTTTAAATTAGTTCGTTATAAAAAAATAATAATGGTTTCAGTACCAATAACTAGAGATTCCTACAAAATACTAACAAATAATAATTACAAAAAAAAAAATCAAACGCGTAACCAGTGACCCGATTTAAGAAAAAGAAAATACAAACATCAAACGTCGAATTACACAGAATTAAACAAGAATACCACGGACAGGTTAGAAAAAAAATGTAAAGGCGCGAAATTCAAACATATACGAATTAAAACGCCACAGTCCACAGATGTGCGATACAGGAATACCGCGGACCCAGTGACCCGCTCGACTCCCGCGAGGTGACAAAAGAGCTGGTAATTGCGGAAGACGCGCGATTTATCGGCGCCGCCGCGGCCAACGAGATTATCGCGGCACGTTGCTATGGATACTATGTGGACGCGAATTGTGGGACTGTTTTATTTATCTACTAGCGGTCCGCCCCGGCTTCGCCCGTGGTACATATTTACGTTTTCTCTGCATAAGAACCATCCTCGTTCTTCAAGGAATATAATAAAAAAAGAATTATCGAAATCGGTTCAGCCGTTCACACGTGATGCCGTGACAACGCGAAACGGGTGCGGACCCGCCGCCTTTTTATAGCTCCCGCCGCGAAGCGCGTCGAACGCGGCAACTGATACACAAAAATAATCCTTATGGCATGATTCTGTATTCACGCGCGATGACTTATGCGTATTTTAATTTTGGCGAAAAGTTTATTCTATTAAATTTTATATGTGACAGACGCCGAAGTGATTAAAAAGTGGACCAACGACCGCTTTTTAATCCTAAACATAGTCTTCCACCAGCAATGGCCTCATTATAGTTATAGGTGGTTATAGTATGAAATTATTGTAAATCAGAACCGAAGTTCCCGAGATTACCGCGTTCAACCAAACAAACTTATTCTTCGGCTTTATAATATTAGTAGGTACCTATAGATAAAAATTTGCACAAGTATAAGTACAAGGAACCATTAAATAGTTTTATATAGGTACTCAACTCTATAATCCCCATGAGTACCTTATCTAACAGGAAAACCATAAGGAATTGTCGCCTGATAAATAATACGTGCTACATTTTCAAAGCAGCAAAATATAATAAATAATAGAATAGAAACGCTCTATTAAATTTGTTATTTTAAACAATTCAGCTATACACAGGTAGGTATTTAATTTCTTTGAAAATGTATACCTTAGTATAATCTCCTAAAATGAAACCAAAAATTGTTTTCATTTTACTTAACAATGTTTTCGTATCAATATTATATTTTAGAACATCTATTGTTTCTATATTATTTAATAAACTGTTATCTATAAATACTAATCGGTCACCCATCCATAAACTCACTGCTCGTTAAATTACTTAACCAACGAATCTTTTATCTTTAGCCAGGTGGAAACTACCCCAAGTGAGTGTAAATTAATTTATGCTTACACATGATCATTCTTTGTTTCAATAATCCTAATCTTGTTAAATTTGACGCGTCTTTAATTTTTATTAGTGTTTCTTATAGTTTTCCGTGTTTATGTGCCAAATACGACACACGTTGAAACGTATTTTAGAAAGCGATTAAAGAATAGAATTTATTGTTTAATCTGTTATATGTTTATAACAATGTTTAATAGTGTTATATATGTTTTGTTTTCTTAAGAATTAGTATATAGTTGATGCTTATAGCTATAAGCTAGGGTATTTTCCATCATGGTCGCGGAATAATTCCAACCAATACCCGCGGCCCCATCATTAAAGCGGCTCGACGGGACGACACAGGGGGTTTTAGTCGGTAAGAATCCGACATAACTCACGGCTTCCCCGGGGGCCTTGGGTATCTATGCAAGATTTCCTCACTTAAAAAAAGGGTATTTTCCATCATAACATAGTATAGGTATATCATATATGTATGCTTAAATATTTAAAACTACGCAACCGATTTTGATACGTTTTTTTAATAGATAGAGTGTTTCTGGAGGAAGGTTTCAGTATATAATTTAGTAGGTTTTAAACAAAGCGGGCGAAGCCGCACGGAAAGCTAGTTCATTTATAAATAAAGGAGAATGAGAGCGCTTTTTATTCATATATTAAACTTATTTATGTTTCAAAAAGCTAATTTCTACACTAGATTTATTACACCGTTTCGCCAATTGTATAATGATTAAGACAGCAACAGACCTTTTTCACTTAAAAACCGATAATTAGTATACAAAAGGTATATTCAAAATATTACGACGTATACAAAATCCCACGCTTTAATATATTCACAAGAATCCGTTGACAAAGGTTTACCAATAAATTATTTACTAATGTGTATAATAGTCAAGGCCACGTAGAGTTATGACGACGTTAAACTACTGTAATGTGTCGTTTATACAAATATATAATACTAGCGGTCCGCCCCGGCTTCGCCCGTGGTACATATTTACGTTTTCTCTACATAAGAACCATCCTCGTACTTCAATGAATATAATAGAAAAAAATTATCGAAATCGGTTCAGCCGTTCACACGTGATGCCGTGACAACGCGAAACGGGTGCAGACCCGCCGCCTTTTTATAGCTCCCGCCGCGAAGCGCGTCGAACGCGGCAACTGATACACAAAAATAATCCTTATGGCATGATTCTGTATTCTCGCGCGATGACTTATAGCGTATTTCATGTATAACTTTGGTGTTTCTACACCGATTTACATGATTCTTTTACTATAACCTGCCCAGGAGTATGAAGAATAATTGTGCCAAATTTGGTTAAAATCCGTCGTGTAGTTTTTGTTTCTATAACGAATATACAGACAGACAGACAGACAGACAGACAGACAGACAGACAAAAATTTTACTGATTGCATTTTTGGCATCAGTAGCGATCCCTTATCACCCCTTCATAGTTTTTTTTAAAATATATTTCATGTACAGAATTGGCCTCTCTACAGATTTATTATAAGTATAGATCAATAAATCAATATATATTCGTGGGTTAATTGTTTCCTGGTAAATATATTTCGTATGCGAAAAATTGCACGTGTTGTAATAATACCTAATATTATGTAAATTAAAATTAATCTTCGTTCATCAAAGCTTCAAAATATTCAATTAAATCGGCATTTTTTGTAACATTGCACTAGTTTGGAATGTAGCATATACCGTAAGCGTAAGGTATGGACAAAAAAGTGTACATTATAATTAATATTTAATAAACCCGTTTATATTTCTAGTTTTTATGCTTTTCTTTTACAGGTGTCCTCTTGGTGTTCTTGTGAATCATTTTTCGTCTCTTTTGAAAGTTCATTGTATCTAAGGTATATATATTTAATGATCAGATGGTTTTGGTTTGTTTGATTTTGTAAACATCAGTTATTATTATTAGTTTTTGTTGCTTAAAATGGTAAGCATGAGGATGTGTTTATTTTTAAGTCGGATTAGTTACACCAACACAAGAATGATTTATATGACAATTCATTTGGATTGTTATAATATGTTTTCAAGCTTCGAACAAGAAAAAGTTATTTCCCGATGTCTAAATTGGTCTTAAAGCAAATAATTGTTACTCAATTAGTTTATCTACTTAATTATTATAGCATCATATTTAATGAAGACCTAATAAAAAAAATTAACAACTTTTATTGTAATTAAAGTGTCAATTACGCAATAAAGGCCATTAAAAAAAACACATACAGATTTCAAACAATTTATTACCTACAAATCTAAACTTTCATAACCAAAAAGGTACACCCAACTGCATATATATTTCACAATTACGCCACGGACAGCTTTCTAGGACCTACTTAAAGCACAGTTTGTCAATAGCTACGCAACTCCCTTCAATATGTAAGTGGCACACTGAAAACATTAGCACATGAAATTTTGATCACGCATCGGCCTTCCTCGAATCCAAAACGAACAAAGGCAAGATTTCTAGGTACAGTCAGCTGTGTGGATGGTGCGCAGTTTATATTATATTGATTAAAATTAGAAGAACACTGCTATCTGTAGTAAATAACAACGTTTTACGCTTCTGTCTTTGAATATACTTTTGCTGCTAAGCTTCAAACAAGAAAAAGTTATGTCCCGCTGTCTAATATGGTCTTAAAGCAAATAATTGTTACACAATTAGTTTACATACAATTTCATATTACAAAGCCACTCATTTCTTAATCTTTCAAAATTCATTAAAAAACAAATCTTTCAATCACATGAAAACCAAACTAATATTTCCCACTTCTTATCCATATCCAAATAACACGTTTCTTCACGCTTCCAAATAAACTCAAAACAAAATTCAACACAAATCATCAGTCGACTGTACCCGCGTAGCAACAGGCAACATCCAACGCTAGTGTTGCTATGCTGCTATGCTAGTTGCGAAACAGTTAAATGTTACCACATTTAAAAATTCACAGCCGTCCCCATGGCCTTGCATAACTTCCTGTCCTTAAGATATACCATTCGCATCGCGTAGGGCTTAGATATTAGCATACAATTTTATTTATTGTTAATTCTCGTATTCACCATATGTAGGCAAATTGTATGACCGATTTTTTAAGTGGCCGGCCTAATTCTGAAGGGACTTTTTCAGAAGGTTAAATGCTTGCGAAATGTTTTAGTTGAAGTGTCCTTTGCTTTATGTTTCGTTGTTATAAAGAATGTAATGTGATGTTAATCTTATGTAGAGTAACATAATATGAATATAATCAATAATATATTTTGAATTTGCAGCAAAAAGCACGTTGTTTAGAAGTTTGTATTTTGAAGAGTTTAAAATTAATCTATCTAATCTATGTTATTAGCACGACGCTAAATATATGATTATTTTCAGATAATATAATCGGAGTTTTTCTTACAGACTACTTGATTGAAGGAAGAGTAAAATAAAGAAACAAGAAAACAATAATTAAGATCAGTTAAAAATGTTTCAGAATATTTCTATTATGATTATGCATAATGTCCGTAAATTAATTGAAAATTACATATATATCATAAATTATAAATAATGAAATCTGCAAGTCGTTGCACTTCGTAAGCTTTTTTCTTTAATATATGAAATATTAATATACTTATGTGTTTTTTTATATTTCCTGTACATAACCTTCATGGAAATTTGAAATTCATACCAAAATTTCAACTGACAATAATTGTTCTTTTGAATAACATGAAATCTAGAAAAATGTAGCTTTTACGTTTCAGCTGCAGCGTTTTAAAAATTCCTATAAGCAATTTAGAATACATTTGACTGACCGGTTGGCTTGGTTGGTAGTGGCCCTGCCTTCGAGCCAGAGGTCGTGGGTTCGATTCCCACCCGGGGCAAATATTAATGTGATGAACATAGATGTTTGCTCTGTATCTGGGTGTTAATTATCTATATAAGTATGTATTTAAAATTATATATGTATGTATATCAGCCATCTGGTTTCCATAACACAAGCGAAAGCTTAGTATGGGATCAGATCGTGCCGTGTGTGAAAATTGTCCTGAAATATTTATATTTATTTATTTATTTATATATAAAAATAACACAAAAAATAATGATATATTTGTTACATTATAGCGTAGTCCAGT
This sequence comes from Colias nastes, assembly GCA_907164665.1. Classification (NCBI taxonomy): domain Eukaryota; kingdom Metazoa; phylum Arthropoda; class Insecta; order Lepidoptera; family Pieridae; genus Colias; species Colias nastes. The sequence continues at coordinate 23,136 of CAJQZM010041132.1, read as the reverse complement.
GGTCTATATTTAGGCGTAGACTATTCAAGACCTTGAAAGACGCCAAATTAATATTTTATAGCTAATTTCTTAATCCACGATACGAGGCTACGTGGTATGATAAAAATCTATATTGCGACACCTCACACAACCGAGTTTCATTCATAATCCAATAAACGATGACCATTGTTGTATGTATGTTGTGAAATAATCTGAAATCGGACACTTTATAATACGTCTGAATTTGTATGAAACATGCGGCGTTATCAACATTTGTTGAAATAAGGAAAATACGTACATGTTTTGTTTAACCTTGTAAATAGGAATTCGGTATTCAAATAAAATTTGAATTGATGAATATACATAGCGTTTGCTGTTACTATTTGATATACACACACCAAAAATATTTTATAATAGTTAAACGTTAAATAGTTAAATTGATTGAATAATAAGAGAATTAGAGAACCATTTTGGATTCGATTCGATAGATGGCAATTGTAACATATTACATATTTTTCGCTGTATATAGCACAAACTCAAACATTAAATATAATTAACTTTAACTATAATATAAACTAAGTAAGATTATTAAGCATCTACCAAACAAAACATAAACAGAAAGTGAGACGAACATCACTTACTACCTTACTTCGTCATACACGAACCGGAAACTTCGCAAACATCCTATTTCTCACATTACCCACAGCACAGATACCATCGATTGACCATGGGGAGTCCAGATAGACATAAAACAGATAAGATATAATATATTCCGTAGCCGTTTGCAAATGGCGTATATTCGTAAGGTCGTGTCAATGACCGATAGAAGGTTAGGTTTTTTTCGCGGAAGGAGGTGTGGCTAATATCTGGTTTTATATTAGAATACACTTGTGCGTAACCAACCTGTGTCAATTTAAAATAAATACATAAAGCTGTATGATGATGCTATAGAATCATATTAATATAATAACTTTATACAAGTAACAACATAAAAACGAATGTGTGAGATGATGAATGAATGCATTGAAATAATCTGAACCTATACAAAGTAATGAATCAACATAATGGAAATTAATAAAACCAATAACTACTAATATATAAATTCATAATATTTTACAATGGTTTGCCATCTCATGATTTTTCTCTAGCAATCCTAGCGCAACTAACTCTACCTCCATTTTTCTCCGCAAATTTTGATTTAATCATTTTTCCATATAACAATTAATGTAGGGGTATTATTTATATGACCACGTGGCATTTTAATACCCCTATTAGTTTGAATAACCATTTTCAAAGCTAAATATATTTAAAAATGTTGTCCAAATTATGATATAAAATTTATACTATATATTTATATAGTATAAATTATGATAATTATATATATTTATACACATTTTAATCAATGTTCCAACAAATCAATGATTTTTTATAACCACTAGTCAACTTATCTAAATATTTAAAATTGCTACAAGCCAACAATCGGAATTTCAATTATTACTATTCACACATCCGTCCTATGCCTATCGTATCGCCACAGTATCGCTATAAAAAGGGCCTCACAAAGCGGTGACGTCACTTAACGGAATCATTCTTATCAAAAACTGTTGCTATGCGAATCCGAAAGCGATAGGCTTGAGAATCCCAATTATTTATTGTTATGTTCTGCCACTAATCGACCGAGCTTTTTGGGTTCCAAATTAAAGTATTTAGTTACTACTTTTTAGACTTTTTAATTTTTTAGTATTTTGTAATCATGATATATCGTAAAGAAAAGGTTACTTGTATCTAATTTTAATTTAAATATTGATAAATGACTTATTGAATTATAATTTATAAGACTTTTATTAATTGTAATGTAAAAAAATGTACACGAGATACAGTATAATTATGACGACACGAAATAATTATTTCATCATGCTTTTTTATCATCATTCTATTCAATAACTTCCATTATGTATAAACTTTTAGTAAGTCAATTTTATATTTATAAGCTTTATATTCTAAAAGCCTAAAACTAAAACAATCCACCAATAAATTAGTTCCATGTTTTCATAAGAGAAAAAGGTAATATATCATCTCCTGAAACAAACAGATTATAACGAGTGGAATAGAAAACGAAAACAAATAGGGCAATACATCCATTCTCGAAAACTTTCACATTTATCATATACTAGATGCGGCCCGCGGTTTCAGCGGCGTATATATAAGTTTTTCCTTTCAATCCTAATGTACCCAATCCTTATGAAATATCAGAATAAAAAGTAGCCTAAGTTAATCCTAATTGTATCTGTCGGTGAAAAACCTGTCAATATCGGTCAAGTTTCCGAGATTACACAGAACAGAACAGACAGACAGACAACAATTGTAAAAAATACTATTTTTATACCTACGCGCCGTGTATAGATCCGTTTGCATTTAGTAAAAAGCGGTTATTTCAATATTACAAATAGACATTCCAATTCTATTATTGGTATCGTATACCTAGATAATAATCTAGGTATACGATATATGGAATCCAATATATGGAACTACTACGTCGACCCTCGTACACATTTTTTGCCAAACCCATGCTGTTGCTAAGCGATGAAAGTTATTTTAATCGGGTTAATGCTATTCATGTTGAACTTTTATTCATTCATAAAATACTCGAATTCGCCATAAAAATACTCGCTTCGGTTTTCTATTCTCGATCATTATTATGAACATATTTCGGTAATCATATTTTACGATGTCGCCCGCAGAGCTCTGGTTAAAAATACATTTTGCACAATACTAAATTTGTCGGTTAAACAATATTACAATGTAACAAAAGCTGTGAGGATGTATGACTGAATATTTTTTGTATTAAATACGAATAAAATTACGATTAACACTAATTGGATTGCTTTTTAAATTTATGAATTACTGAGCATTACAAACACAGAAATATAATCTAGTCTTACTAATATAATCTAGTCTTACTTATTTGTACAAAAAATGCAATATCTAAAATACAATGTAAAATGTAAAATTAACGACGAAAAAATCCTCTACATATTGAGAACTCTTCTTCATTTTAACGTAAATTAAAAACGTGAATTAATAAAAAACCACCATACCTACATCATCCTTTCATAAACTACGATTGACGACCCTAATCCCTTTATCTATTTCTATATCATTTAATAAAACCCGGAAGTAGCCAGCCCTATCGCGAGTAGTTCAAGGCCACATCTCATTTGATAGCGCGGTGGGTGGATCCAGTCTCCGATTACGTAATTTGTAAAAATATTTCCTCGGAACCATCTATTTCGGTGTACCTACGTATTATGTAGTAGGCTGGTCCGTTTGTTCATTCATTCTCACCTTACATTTGTAGGGATTAGGTATTGATAGTTATTAAGTCTAGAAGTAAAAATATACAAGTTTTTAACATAAATGTACCTATGATGGGTTTTAGTAGCTGCCTAGTCCTCTGTACTATGGTCCTGTTTATAAATAAATGTGATTAACAAATTAACTATTTTACCTAATTGTTATTTAAGGATGCGGTGGTCAATTGATAGATAGATAATTTACATAGCAAAATACAATAGATTCGTAGAACCATGATTTTGCTAATAAAATCTTGAAGGTACGGCCTATAAGCCGTAAGTACAATAATTAAAAATCGCGAACAGAAGCTAGTTTTAAACACTATGCTTCAATTTTGCCATAATTTCAATAGTTTATAGCAATCAAACTTTAGTTTTTTGCCTCAATTTTGTCATAATTTCGCTACACCTACTGAAATATATTTATAGTGAAACCTAAACCCCTTTTTTTTTTTTTTTATGTGGGGAAATCTTGCATAGATACCCACGGCCTCCGGGGAAGGGCCGTGGGTTATGTCGGATTCCTACCGACCAAAACCCTACTGTGTTCCGTCAAGCTGCATCAACGACGGGGCCACGGGTATGTTAGAATTCTTCCGTGACCCCATCAGCGGCTGCCCGTCGCCAGGCCAAAACAAATTGTGAGCCAACCAGCTCTAACCTCATGGGGCGGCGTGAGCGGAACACGTCTCACGCCACCACATCTCTCCGGACGATGGACTAAATCCCCGCTCCATCGCCCGGCGCCCCTCGTTAGGGAGGCTGGTTGCGGCCGCGTAAATCAGCCGCAACACGACGACGACGCCCAATAGGGCGTCGGCGCCGGATCGGGTCCGCGTGAGGATCCCTCTCGCGGGCCCGCTCAGCCTCCTCTTTCCGCGAGATCACGTCCTCGGAGAACGTGATCACCGCGCGCCAGGATCTGTCGCTGCCCACCATTGCGCGAACTATGGAAGGCAGAGAGAGATCCGACCCGACGACCGCGACCAAGCGAGCACGAGGCTCGGCCCACGCGGGGCACACGGCAAGAGTATGATCTGCCGTGTCCTCCGGGCAGGCGCACCAATGGCAAGCCATGCTGGGCTCCCTCCTCGCGACTTTGCACAGATACCGCCCGAAGCAACCGTGCCCGGACAGTACCTGTGCAAGGCGGAAGGTTATGGCCCCATGCCGCCTGTCGCACCACTCTCGCAGCACCGGTCGAATTGCTGCGACCGTCCGCTCTCCAGCGCTGGGCTCTTCGAGCCGGCGTTCCCACTCCCGGAACCGCCGTTCGACGGCCTCATCCCTCCACTGCTCAACCTCTTCATAGGATGGGTTGAGCCCAAGTAACTTGGACGCCGAGACGCGGCGATACACGTCTGCGAGCATCTCGGCGTCCAGTTCCCACGGTGGCGTCCCGGCCATCACGCACGCTGCCTCGAAAGAGACCGTGCGGTACGCCCTCACTACCCTAAGCGCCATGACCCGCTGCGGTCTCCGCAGGAATGGTCTATTACGGGCGCTTAGGGCATCTGCCCAGATGGGGGCCCCATAGAGGGCCATGGAGCGGATTACGCCTGTATACAAACGGCGACACCCACCCCTGGCACCCCTAAGGTTTGGGAGCAAGCTTCCCAGTGCCCCGGCCACCCCTACAAGACGGGGGGCGAGGCGACGGAAGTGCTCCACGAACCTCCATCTGCTGTCCAGCACAATGCCTAGGTACCGCATTGTGGATCCAACCTTGATGGGCACCCCGCTAACCCGGATCTCCGATCCAGCGCTGTGTAGCCTTCGACGGCCGGGAAAGAAGATAGCCTCCGACTTCTCCAGCGCCACCTCCAGACCCAGCCGCCGAATGCGACCCACCACGAAACCTAAACCCCTAAAACTTTTTTATATACCTATCCTGGTTTATATATATAGTTCCACTGACCGACAGACATACTGCCCGCTATCTGAAACAATATATAGAGGGCGCGGCTCGATATAAACTTTAATGGCGCGATATAAAAAATGTCGTCTGCCCTTGAACTGGGGACTAGACGCCACGTGGAAGCGAGCGGGGTTATGTAAGAGTTGGTTGTTTGGATGTGGGTTCCGTATGATTTATTTATTTATTAATAATCTTTATTGCATACAAAACATAAATACAAATTTCACACACACAGACAGGACATTTGATGCAAAGGGCGGCTTTATTGCTTCAAGGAATTTCTTCCAAGCAACCCGAGAAACCAATGAATTGAAAAAAAAAAGAAAATTAAGGCAGAATTATAATGGGTATTATGTATATGGGCAGACATTATTTAAAATCAGCTGGAGAGAATTGAGTCTGGATGTACATTTTTAAATGAAATAAAAATACTATTGCTATATTATGCTAAACATAGTGTAAGATGTAAGTATGTTGTACAGCAATTTAAAGTATTTAGGCGGTCCAGTCTTATTCAAACTATTAAAAAATGGCTTGAGAACACCTATTACTATTCTATAGATATTTCGACATTACAGTTTTGTACAAAATTTTAACTACTTACATACGTATGCTGTGTGTTCATGTACTGTGTAGGTAACGAAACAAATACGCCAATTATTAAAATAATAAAACATGATTATCGTGTGTTCATTTGTAAACTATTGACAATTTTAGCAAGTACCAAAAACTGAAAAATAATAACAAAAAGAATCGTATCGATTGTAACAATAATTAACTAAAACATTTATAGAGCAAAGAGGCTTTAGCACAGCAATGGGATAAGTGTGGCTCAAAATAATGGTATGTTAATAGGAAATTATTCTCCACGGATCTCCAACCGCCGACCTAGATTGTATGCCAAATCCTATGCGAATTAATCGAATATAAACCTGCGTTGCTCGCGTGATCATCGCGTCATTTAATCTTTTATTTTTAAACATTTCCTCCGCTTGACAATTCGTTCCCGAGATCTATAGATACCTATGATGTTTCTTATTTGATTTTACACGCACATATTTTATAAATAAACTAGCTGACCCACGCAACTTCGTCCGCACTCGATAGGAATATTTTTGCAACATTTAAGATTGATACTCCGCTCGCGCTCTTATCGGTTGTAGCGTGATGGACGTTGGTATATACTATATAGCATATAAATTTTCTATATAAATGGTCTATCCAACACTAAAAACTGATTCTATTCAAATTAGTAATTGCTCATAGCGTCTTCAATGAAATAAACATTCTCTTCGGATGTATCTATAGATCTGAAGTATCTATGACTGGAGACGTTACATAAAAATAGCCCTGCTTGCTTATAAGGTCTTCTCAAAAATCTATATTCCTTGCTCTCTCATGGAAAACTCAGTCGATACTTATCATATTACATGACGAAATTAAAAAGTCCCATCCCTACATTATTCCATAACTACAATTTAGCTGCACCACAATTTTTCCGGGGTGGCCACCTATAAATCTACATTTAACGATTCCGAAACAACCACGTGCGCTAAACAAATAGTGGTGCGATGAAAGAGAATTATCCACAATAGATTAAACATGTCCGTTTGTAGGTCAGTTACGTCAAAACAAATACTTTTATACGTATTTACACCTTCCTGCTGTCTTGTTGCTGCTTTTCCCCTTGTAGTTTGTTACATTTAAATCTATGGTGGAACTTTATGGGTGTTTTTGACGTTCTGGTTGCTGGGTGGTCGTTGGTAGGGATTTATATTATTAAGTAATCAAATAACTGAATCTGTTTCATAAAATATACATTGTATTTCATAGCAGATAAAGTGAAATTATACTTCTGTAGTTCACCTGATGATCGCCATAATCGAAGATCACAACTCTAGAAATGTTGCAGAATTACCGGCCCTTATGCGCTGTTGATCTTTAAATTCTTGTCTCTGGAAAAACATATTGGTGATGCGGATGGAAAAATTTATAGCAAATCAGAATTAAAGGTTAGGATTCATTTATGACCTATCGTATTCCAGTTGTTTTGATGAGATAAAACTAATAAGCAAAACTTCAGACCGCAGACAAAGAATTTCCATGAATACATGAAATAACATACCATTCCACCATACGTCATTCATCACAAAGTAAACATAAAACTCTGCTACCATAAAATTATATTACCATCAATAACGTTAATTACAACAAGTTCTGAGCCTTTCATCAAACCTATATATCTCGAAAAGCCAGCGACAATGCTATCAAAAGTTAACTTTCCATAACGTTCCTAATTATACATACGTAACCGCCATACATTGCTTACATCAAACCTCTTATTAAGAGTCCCTCGTTACATTATAATTGGGTTATAAAAATGTATAGTTTTTGATTTTCACGCTACGCTGCCCTGACGTGGTCTTTCATGAATACGCCACGTTCCCATTCATAATAATATTATGAATAATCATTTAGACTGTGAATATTTGAAATTGAAACTTCCTTTTATAACGATATCTCTCTTTAAGTTAAGGGAAAGTAATTAATTGGAACAAGCTTGGTTTAGTACTATTTCTATACAATGATAAAATGTCCGCTGCTAACATGATTCACGTGGAATTTTATCAGATCTTCTAAAATCTAGGAAATATAAAGTATTTATTGAAAATTAAAAAAAAAGAACTGATACTATTGCTAGCTATATTATAATCATTTCTTCGGATAAAATAAATAAGCATCCCGGTTCTAACCAACATCTACAAAAAACCGTTCGTTTTTCCGACCGATATTTAGCAGAGACAAGCCAGCTATGTGCATGAAGACATGATTCCGGTATTTCATATTATCCAAATTCTTTACACCGACCCTTCGAAACAGACAGGAACCTTCATATTTCCAAGTTGTCTTTCAACACTACAAAACCCCAAACACTTCGCAGACGATCTGTGACGAACCGAGTTAATTAAATTTAAATAATTTCATTATAAAGCTCACGTCTTGGGAGACGGGTCAAATGCTCGTCACGGCGGCTTAATATTTGATGATATCTACATATATCAAGTTTAGGGAGTTACATGTTCCCCCCAACGGTCCAGGCCTTGTCGCGGCGGAGGGGCTCAGTAGCTCAGAGTTATGGCCCTCTGAGTGAAGCGAAATTGGACCAGAGAGGGGCTGAACGGCTGGTTTAGAGTCGGGGAGATTCGACCGGCCCGACGGCCAGGGCTAGGTGTGGCCCAGCGGCCGCTGTGTGCGGCGTGGAATGGCGGCCAGAGGTCGTGGCTTGGCGGACCCCGTGTCCACTAGGCAAAGGTGGCGCTGAACGGCAGTTGGGGTTGGAAAGCCTCGACTGACCCGACGGCAGAGGTCCTGTTTGTGGGCCAGAGAGGAGCCGGCTTTTATGCGGCGGTGGATGGCGGCCAGAGGTCGCGGCGCGGCGGGCTCGCTGGTTTAGCAAGCCACGCCGTGCAGCGGAGGGCGGGATCCCGACGCGTCATTGTGATGACGCGCGGAGACTCCTGCAGAGAGGTGTGGGGCGGCGGCCGCTGTAAAACGGCCGTCTGCCAACTCGTAATCCGGTCCGTGGGGCCGGACCGAGGGCCGCCACCTCTGGTGAGGTGGGGGCTGCGAGGTAATCTCTATAAAAGTGCGCCGGAGGGTCCCCCGACGTGTATTTCACACATCGGAGGACCTTCCGGCGTGCACCCCCCGGCCGGACGGTGATGGGGTCGGGGGTTCGGGGGAACGCGGATGATGGAGCGGGGAAAAATCCATTGTCTGCGCGTTGGTGGCGTAAGCCTTCGTTCCAGCAGCCACCAGCGAGGGGGGTTCTAGTGGTGGGCCTGGAAACGGGCATCTGCTGGGCGGGACACGCGGTAGAGTCGTAACCGTTCCCGCAGTTCCGTCCAAAGCAGCGCGATGGAACAGAGTGGGGTTTTAGTCGGTAGAAATCCGACATAACCACGGCTCCATCCCCGGGAGCCGGGGGTATCTAAGAAGATTTCCCCACTATAAAAAAAAAAAAAAAAAAAAAAAAGGGAGTTACATGTTATTAAAGTTTCAACTGTTTTAATTATCAATTGGCGGTGTTTGGAGCCAAATACGTTAACGTTTAAGGGTGGATAATTAATAATTATTAAGTATGTTTAGCTGTGTACACTTCCTTCGCTTTGCCGTGGGATCGATCGATTATAAGATAAAGTAACGCTATCTTTTTGGGGTAAACGACATCGTCTTTAATAAAAACTAATCCAACCTAATATTATTATACATGGGAAACTTGTAAGAACGTTTGTTATTCAATTATGCAAACTGTCTGTGAAGTTACGAAAAAAAATCGAAATAAAGTTTCTATTTTTTGTGACGGTGTTTTATTTTTTTTTGACTTAACAAATTTGAAATTTTACATAAAAATCCACTATATTTTTTCCGTTACTTTTTATTAAAATATATATTAAAATTCATACTATCATTTTATGGAAAAGTTTTTAGTTTTGAGTAGGTACATTACACAACTTAGAATCTCCATTTAACATTTTACTAAAGACACTACCTACTTCCGAAGTAGCTTTGTTTAGTAGCCAGAAGCTCTTATAGGTATTCAAATTGAATTTGAACTTTATAAAGACGTTTAAACACTATTGTTTATGGTCTATTGCTTTAATAAAGCAGCCATTAGGCGCCGGCAGCGATCATTGTGGCTCTATGCTCAAATTATTTGATGCAATCATGTAGGTACCGATGGCATTTTAAGTATAGCTGATAAATTGTAGAAGTATGTTGTTATTGTTTTGTATTTTGCCTGCTTTTGGGTATAGGTATACCCATAGGTATACCCATATATAGGTATGATAAGTTAAATCCGGATTAAGGGATATTATTTACTACTAAATTTAACTACTACTGGTTTGGAATCTTTCTAAGTTTCTACTATGAAGTATGTAGGTAAGCGTAAGTTTTATGATAAATGTTTGCTACTCTTTTTCAAGAACAGCTAATCGGATGTGTATAAAATTTGAGAAGATGCTAGCCTGGATTACCAAACATGCTTCTTTTTATCCAGGTACCACGCGAAACCGTGGACTTGAACTATAGCAAGACCATAATACTAAAAGATCACCACTATCACTAGAGTATAAATCTTTTTTCTAGATAAAACATCTTCGACGTTCCTGGGTCAGGTTACACTCCAGATTTCAAAATACTACCAAATTACAAAAATTTTCTATCAAAAACAAAAGAATCATGTCAATCAGTTGAAATCCCAGATAGAATTACCGAGTAAAAAAAAAATACAGCCAGGAAAACAAAGAAAAAAAATATAGTGACAACCTCCTTCGTTTTTTGGAAAAAATTTAAAAATTGAAATTAATTCCTCATGAGTTGTTGTGTTGAATGGATATAATGGAAATGATTCGAAGATATGTTACGTGCGATCGTTAACTTCGTCGGCATAATGAATGATAAAGCCTCATTTGCATTGAAGACTTATTATGTTGTGTTGACAGTGGTAAATCTATATGGATATAATTGTGGATATAATATATCTTCACAATTACTTGATTTATGGATTTCTTTTTGTTTTGGGGTGTTTTGTTGTTGTTTTAGATAGAAATGGGATAACAATGTAATTAAATTATTTCATGAAAGTCTATAGAAGAATAAATTATAGTAGTCGTAGCCAATATATTTGCTTGTAAATGACTCACGTTTAGATAATATTTTGTAATATTTAAATGCGAATATTATGTGGACGCTTCCAATTATTTATTTTTTTCGGAAACATTAGGATTTATTTTAAAATTAAACCAACAACAATTATGCTTCGCTAATTTCTAAAGCACATCATAAATTAAACTTTGTATACTTTAATTAATACAATTAATTATGAGTTACTTAATGGCGGTAATTCTTATATGGTTTAAGTAATTAAACAAAAAAAAATGATAATTTAACGTTTAAGAATTAAATAGTAATGCTATTCACCTCAAATGTTAAGTCACTGGCCATTCATAAGTTAAAAAAATAAATAAAAATAAAATGTCGCGCAAAGGAAGTGGCCTAAACGTTGTGTCAACAATCTGTCAAATGTAAATACGGCATTATGCGTGTTGTAGTGATCAATGGGTGATTGTTAACACGGCGACGCACGATAGTACGGTTAGCAAATTATATCAAACAGACAAAAAAATCTATGTATTTGTTATATTATAGGCTGCATCGTATGGACTTAAGTCGTCCCTAGACTTAAGAATGATCGTCTAGATCGATGACTGAAATGAATGACATGCAAAATACGTGCTGGCACCTGATTGATGAAGATTTTTTACTATGCAAGTTAGACTGGCATGCAGAATGGATCCGTTTCTGTCATGCAAAAGCTTACACAAACTGGAATAAGATGCATGATTTGATATTTTTTAGACTCTCATGCAGCATGACCATCTGTACTCTAAAGACTACTGGAGTAACAACAAATTATGTTTATTATAGTACTTTAAAATAACGTTACAAATTATGTAATAACTCAACGAACAATAAGGCAATGGACACAAAAAAAATCCATAAACTTAATGTATCGTTAAAAGTGCATTATTGCGATCAATATCCTGTGAACCCATTAAAATTACGTGCAGTAGAATAATTATATATGTGATTTGCTATTGCTAATATGTTATCCGATTTGTTTGTGTCAGAGGGATAGGAATGATAAGTATTATGTATGGTTTGGCTTATGCCGTAAATAAATAAATAATATATTGTAATAAAAAATAGTTAAATTTTCATGCATAACTTTTTTTGCTACCACTACACGGGTACGCACGTAGAATACCGACAGAGCTCACGTGGGAAAGGCGCCGCGCCGCGCCGTAGCTAATTGTTGATACTGTGATTTATGTAACCGACTAATATAATAATTAACTCCTTACGAGCATCTTATACTGACGAACATAATTATTAAGTGCTAGTGATATTCATTTGTATTTTCTTGTATACTATTTGATTTTTGATGTGGTATCATCATTAATTGTCACACATTAACATACATATTAATTTGCATTTTTTAAATGTTGGTGTGTTTGAAATAGGATTACCTATATCTATCCTTTTTCTTTAGTTTTTGATTTTAGATAAGACTATCGATATTAAATTAACCGTCTTTTACATCTACAAATACTGACACACACACGCACATTAAAAATTACTAAGTATTTACTTGGTAGAGTCAAAATAGAAATAATAAGACACTACACTGAGCCAAAAATACTGAAGACAGAAGAGGTGGTACTAATATCATTTGGTATCTGAATGGCCTTATTAGATTTACTAGCTGTGCCCGCGACTTCGTCCGCGTGGAATAGTGACTGCATAGTAGTTACTACTTAACACACAATTATTAAGTAAATACGTACTACCATAAACAACTAAATTATAAGCACATAGATTATTTTACAGTTAAGAAATAAAATAAATAATAACACAAAAGAACTGTCATTTTTCGTTATGCAAGATGTGAAATTACTTTAATATAAAACTAAAATGTTCAGAGAGATTATCCTGTAATCTCGGTACAAATTTGACTTATTATCCTAAGGGACCAAGGTACATCTAACAACTAAATAATTAGGCCCCTGTTATAATACGAATTAACTACTTTTAATTTAACCTTGACGAATATGAGTTCTGTGTAATTGAGTTTATTTTACGTAATATTTTAAGAATTGAATGAAATAAAGGGTTTTTAGGCGAAGATATAGAATAAAAACTAGATGGGTAAGGAATCGAAAAAATAATATTTTATATTGCTCTAATTCCTGAAAATACCTTTACATTAATTGTCCTATGTTAAACACTGCCTTTTCTTTTATAAGGGTTACACAATTAAAACAATTACTTTGTTATATAAAAACATATTGTTGATGCTATTTATAATTAAATTTCCTAGCTTCTAATTTCCTGATTAATAATGGTTAAGATGATGACAATTCGCTTTAATCATCATCATTCATCACCATCACATTGTGAATTGACACCATTAAACATATGATTTTAATGGCCACCTTCCTTTTGACCTAAATTTTACTCGACTCCCACAGGAAAAAACTGCATAACAGAAAAAATGAGCTCAAGTTATAGCAAAAATAATTTGTCAATTAACTGTAGTTTTAAGTTTGGTATATTACTATTATAATAAGTTCATTAGAATATTGTCTTCATTTTCGAAACAATTTTTTTCATAAAATGAAATAAATTTGTATATAAATATAGAGATGTTTTATCTTTATAAAACTACCAGCTTTCCGCCCGCGGCTTCGCCCGCGTTTTCAAAGAAAAACCCGCATAGTTCCCGTTCCCGTGGGATTTCCGGGATAAAACCTATCCTATGAGTTAATCCAAGTTACCCTCTATATCTGTGCTAAATTTCATTGTAATCGGTTCAGTAGTATTTGCATGAAAGATAAACAAACACACACATACACATCCTCAATTATTGTCATTTTACTCATAAGGTTAAGTACTTTCGATATCAGTTTAAAGTTTTTTGATATCTGCAATAGTTACGAAATAATGGCCTGTGCACACTTAACGATTCCACCCTGTATATTACTTAGAAAAATACTTATTTAACTGAAGTACACTCTCAACCCATCTCTACTCATTTTGTTTGTGCAATAAAGTGTTATAAATAAATAAATAAATAAATAAACCCATAATCAAAAACTTCAAAACTTAAAAAAAAATTTAAAACTCCGTCGCGTCAGCCCTAGCCCCGTAAAACCCAATAAAACATCACATCCACATACCAGAGGCGTTATTCACGCATAGCAACAGGGCATTCGAAAAACTGTGTTACAATGCTCGCGATAATTGGCACATGGACACCATCACGTGTGCGATAACGATTTATCTCGCGCTATCTTCCTAAATATATTCGCGTTTATTACTATAAAAATGGCCGTGGCGCCTACTTATCTGTCAGAATTTAGGGCTGCCACCATTTGAATCGTACTAATAAGAAAAACGCGAAAATCGTAGAAAATACAATTTTGTGAATCGTACTTATTTGATAAATGCTTGGAATAATGTAGGAGAGAATGATTGTTACTCTTTCTGGTAAAAACAGAAGTAAGTAGAGATTTGTATAAAATTTGGTACAGAGATAGATAGTACCACGCGAGTGAGTTCGCGGGATCAAACTAGTATAGTTATGTAATAGAATATAAATACACACACAAAACAAAGGTATGTTACGTTAACGTGTAAATTGATTTGATGTAGAGACACAGAATACATAATAGTAGCTAAACGCTACAGAACGGACACTCTCCGCCTCCCGCCAAAATTAAACTTACCTCACCCCCGCGCGATCAGACATAAAATGGGCCATATTTTTCTGCAAGGACGATACGCAACGAAGATTGACAACATTAATCAAATTGACTTAAAGTAATTTTATTATTTTGGATTTGTGATTATCGTTTTTCGTAGAAAATGGTTAGATATTGTGCTGTTTACGGATGTATTTCATCAGAAAAACGCGAATTTTTTTTTACGCTAGTCACAAATGTGCCAACCATAAAGCGTTAACACACACATTTGCAGTCTCTACAGTGTGACTGTCAAAACGATCATTTTGTATGGAGTGTCCGGGGTGTGGTAGAGATATGTCTAAGATTTTTATAGGTTATTTTATTTAATACAGTGTTAGACAAAATAATGGCTATTCTATTCATATATTTTTTGTATGTTTGTATTCATTAGCATTAGTAAAGTGTATATTTGGGTCTTTGAAGGTAAACTTTATTTATAAATACTGATAAACACACCTCCGAAACCGGCCTGGTGGTGTTAGAACTAAATATTTTCGCTTATTATATTTTGAAAACGTCTAATTATGTGGTACTTTAATAATATGGATATTTTGTTATAATATAATCTATGTAGGTACGTGAGTTAATAAAAGTTTTTCTTTGGCAAATGATCGACCAAAATAACTAACTATACTTATCTTAGACCAAATACATAGTTTGTCGATATTCGACATCTTCCAACACACATTTGGCCACAGCTGGTAGATTATCATCTGAACTATGTTGATGACGATGATAAATCTGTATTAAAAAATAATACATTTTAGGGAACAAAGCGCGTAAATTTTAATTTCAAAATTAAGACTTTAATTATATCTTCGTTGTATTCAGGAAAAAATGTTTCGTCATAATTCAATTTTGTGTAAAATTATAAAAAATGTAAAGGAAATACTAAATCAGGCAGACGCGTGCGGATCATAATTTAGTTTAATTTATTTCAAACAGAATATTAAAATGAAAAAGATAAAATCGCCGTTTTCCCCAATTTATAGTAAACTGGAATAATTAAATCTATTTTAATGGTACAACCTAGCAACAGATCCGCAAATTTAGTTTTTGTCCACTTAGCAACCGAATTATTTAAAATAGCAAATTATCGGTATCGTCGTTAGTGTGAACGACATTAGTTATTCTAATAAGCCCTTCCACTTCCAGTTAATTAATAAATTAAAGATATTAATTTAGGTGTATAAAGAATCTTAAATTAAGTTTAGGTACAAAGCGAGATTCCTTTTTTTCGATAAGGATAAAATTGTGAATAAAATGGCCAAGTCTTACAAGGGTCATAACGAGAAAGAAATCTTTAAAATATTATCTTTTAATTACTATTGGCGTTCTTCTATTTTTAAGCATTAAATATAAGTTAACAAAAGCTAAGCTAGTAAATATAAACATTAAATATAAGTTAACAAAAGCGAACCTCCATTACAAAAAAATTGTTACATCGCAAGCTAAAGATTATAAATTAACCTTGCTAGATGTAATTAATACGGAATCTTCAACCGCCTCCACAATTATAACTGACATGGTGACAACGTGCCAAAAAATTGTCATTAAGCCATTAATGCTCATTAAAAAACCGAGGGCGATGCCCTTTCATTCGTACACTTGTAAATTGTAATATTGTCACGTCTATAAACGGAAATAAAAAAAAATCTAATACGCATTTGGTTTCATTGTTCAGAAACTCGATTCAAGGGCGAAGTAACCGGCCATTATGCAAAATATTATACAAATACATAGTTGTGTGTACTTGTAAGTCGTAGTTTTGTGGGGACAAGAAATACGTTTGTAGTGACATTAGAGACGTTAAACATCTACAAAGCACACATTTTAATTATAGTATGCTAAGACACATTATTAACATGAATAGGTTCAAGTTTTTCCAGATTATGTATCGTTTATAAATAAAGATGCGATCCAGTTTGATATATTTGTAGTCTGATAAGTAAATGAAGATTTTCTTTATTCGTCAAATAGGAAGCAAAAAACATTGCCCTATGCTACAGATATCATAAGTGCCCTTATTCGATAATTTCACACTAGGTAATAATATGAAAAAGCATATTATTTTTTGCATAGTTTGAACTAAAGATTTAAAGTTAATATATAAAGGTTCATAGTTCTAAATAAATAGAAAAGTGTCTCCTAAAACTTTGACCTAAAAACGACATTTTCTCGTAAATCATTCTAGGTACCTACTGTCTGTTTGACGCGGTCTTTGAGGCGTGTGTCAAATTAGACTGAGTTAAAATGTGTCAAATATTGTTTGAAGATGCCGATGTACCTACTTAAAGTTTTCTTCGAGGAAAAACACCATGAAAATACCTTTAAAATGAATTGATTGACTGACTTTAAAATTTACCACGATTTACGTATTGAACTAATAACTTTTTAATAAAGTATTTTTAAAAGTTAGGAAGAAATATTTCTTGAAGTTTTCTTCGCAATTAAATAACTGGGTTATGGGTATACGTTCTCGACCTCTGCGTAAAATCAAATACAAGAACTATACTAAAATATTGGTGACATAGGTAGTATCGAAAATTTCTTTACTAAGTTGTGTCTTTTTATAAAATTTTCCATATTAAAAAACTAGAAGCGTCACAACTATTAAAACCACACATATCATCATTAAATGATGTTAAACTAAAAAAAAATACTATCAACCTGTTCTTTAATTTATTTTATATTTCAGTCTAAATTTATGTTTAACTATTTTTAGTAGCTAAATTATACTGACGAATAGAATGGGATTTTTTTAATATTTTCATAAGAAATTGTTTTGCAAGTAATGTAGAGTAAAAAATAAATAATGAAATAATAAAAAGTAAAATTTTTTGAAGTTCTCTACGAACTAACGATAAAACGTATGTCGACGTTATTTTTTTAAATGCGACTACGACATACGTTATTTTTTAAAATGTCGGTGTTTTATGGCTTAATAATGGCTAATACATCATAGTCTGTTAAGTTTGAAAAACAACAATCAATCAGGGCTTGGCTCGATTGGCTCTATTTCTATAGTTTACCCTTACTTTAATGTTTTCCCCTATTTTATTATCAGCACCTACCTAGTTAATAATTTTTAATGTATTCACAGCAAACATGGAAAAAGTACAAAACTTTCCTCTTTATTATTTTATATATTTGTATCACATAGTTATTTTCCTGCATTCAAGCTAGTGTTATTTTATTCTCTACCGATTTACAGGGTGTCCCACTATTGGTATACTAAGCGCGAAGGGACTTGTAGTTTTGCATACACTGATCACGTAAAAAATACTTAAAAACAACAATATAACGTCAAAAATTTTTTGCTAAATTTTTCCTGAAAATCCATGTTTTCTTCTATAGCTTCCCGCAACCGGCATATACCGCTTCTCTAATGTGACCATTTTGTCTATGAAAATATAATCTTAAATGATAGCTCACGTGCTGGTGGTAAAGTTGGGCGGGTTGCTTGTTATGGGTGTACACATAGAGTTTTAAGAATTCATCTATTTGAAAAAAATGCGTCTGGAATTTTATAAGTATTTTTACGTACTCAGCGTATGCAAAACTATAACCTCCTTTGAGCTTAGTATACCAATAGTGGGATACCCTGTATAATAAGTTCAAATTATAAATTCAGCCTTCCATATCTTCAGACAATAATTATATACTCATAAAGCACGACTTAATTTGACAAGGGGGTATTTTCTTTGTACAATTTTTGGCCAAAGCAACATTATAGCATGGCCTATTAATTTTTACGACTTAAAAATTATACACTAGGCGCAATTTTGGATTTTGTGACCATTTTTGTCTATTGAAGTTAATTATTACCACGTTTGTCAGACCCCGATAATTGTTGTTAATTTAAAACGTCTCTTTTTAGGTTCTTTTTACGGATTTTGTAAGAGGAATTACTAGATACAAGTGTAAGGTCTGTTTGAGACGATATGCAAAAAAATATTTTAATTTTTAGTTACGTTACGTTAGGTACGAATTTTTAGGCTTTTTTTGTACTAGATGATTATTGATAGGAGTAGATAAACTGTTTATCTATTCATATAGTTTAAAATAGCAGTTTTAGGTAATAATCAAATTTATTTAACCGACTTTAAAAAGTAGTTTAAAAATATACAAGGGGCCGTTCATAAAATACGTTCGCATACAAGGGGGGGGAGGGGTATTCGCGAGTGTGACAAGATGTGACAAGGGGGGACAGGGGGTCTACAGCAGCGTGACGTTCGCCGTTCATTAAAAATTTTTACTGAGTATTCGTTCTCTCGACTTTTTTTTCAATTTTGTAATGATAGAAGTCATTGATTTCGTATGAGTAAATATACAGATATAAAATGTATATATATTTATTACAATAAATTGTAACTTGATATATTTATTTTTTTCAACATGAGCGCTAATATTTAAATTTTATTACAAAAATAAAAATAAAATATTTTCTAATATCAAAATTTGTGTATTATCAATCAAAATTTATCATGTTTAGGGGGGAGGGGTCTTAGTTTTTGTGACGAAATATTTCCAGGGGGGGTCACAGAAAGTGTGACACAGCGTGACAACCGGGGGGGGAGGGGGTCAAAAAACGTTAATTTTAGTGTGACGTATTTTATGAACGGCCCCCAAAAACATAACATGAAGTCGATATCTAATGCATTCTTGCATCGATTGTTTCTTATCAACATAATTATGTTTAATTAATAATAATTAAGAAGACAGAGAAATTAATCTATATATATATAAAAATGAAACCCGTTTTCCTTGGTCACGGCATCACGCGTGAACGGGTCGACCGATTTCGATAATTATTTTTTTATTATATTCCTTGAAGTACAAGGATGTTCTTATGTAGAGAAAACGTAAATATGTACCACGGGCGAAGCCGGAGCGGACCGCTAGTTAACTAAAAAAACATACCCGACAAATGCTATAGAAATAAAACATAAAACCGATAACAAATCGGCTTAACGCAGATTACAAATGGCTGCACTTCACAATGAATTAATTTATAAGCCGAAGATCGATAATTTAAGGAAAAAATGATAACTCATATGCAGATAAGATATTTAATGGATTTATCATAATATGGCCATGGTGAAATAAATGGTTGAACCAGGAAAGGCATATAAATGGAATTAAGATAAATATGGTTGGAAATGTTAAGTTTGCGAATTGCAAATAACGCGTAAATATAAGAATAGGCGAACGCGTAAATAAATTTAAAACATGCATGTAAATATAATGTTTAGTCAAACTACAACCTCCGGCTACACAATATGGGAGCTTTTTCCTTAATGTTTACTTTCTCCACAGTATTATTATTTCTCCACACTATTATTTAGTAGCTACTCCAAGGCTTTAAACTCTTCGACACGTAAGCAATAATATAATTAATAAATCGCCTTTATAAAAGCTATTAAAACATACATTATTAATCCAAAAAGTCTGCACACAAACGTAGTAATCCAACAAAATACACTCACACACACAGCTATAAACCCACACATACATGTAAAATGTAAAACATTGAATCCCTCTTAGCGAAGATTCAGTCGAACAAGCATTCGTCTGCTTGAAGTGCATCGAGTTTCAATTTCTTTTTATACGTACGCCGTACGGTCAGTTTGTGCTGGCTGGATTTCTTTTCTTTGGAACTTATGTATTGATTTTAAAATACAAACAATTATAATAAAGGTAACAAGAGAATAGTATAGATAGGTTGTTAACGCTCTGGGAGCATATAATTAGCCAAAATTTACTTCATTTGTCTCTTTATCGCTCACGATAATTAAATCTTACCATCTTACTGTGACGTCTAATCGTGTGTGCGTGTGTGCCGTTTTGGAAGAAGATCGAATATTGTGTTGGTAACCTATCTACATTTTATTTCTATACTTTACCCGGGCATAGCCTATGTTTCTTTCTCATGGTAAAGAATTATCTAAAATTCGCAAAAATCAAAACTTTCCTTATAATAAATACTAGGTTTCCGCCCGCGGCTTCGCCCGCGCAGTCAAAGAAAAACCCGCATAGTTCCGTTCCCGTGGGATTTCCGGGATTGCATCATTTTCCCGGGATAAAAAGTAGCCTATGTCCTTTCTCGGGTATCAAAATATCTCCATACCAAATTTCATGAAAATTGGTTCAGTAGTTTAGGCGTGATTGAGTAACAGACAGACAGACAGAGTTACATTCGCATTTATAATATTATAGTATGGATTGCTGTAGTTTTACGAAACAGGTTTCATTAAATCAAGATTTCCATTGAAATGAGTGGAAATTTTCCAATCTATATATTTTAAGGCGACGTAAACAAATAAGATATTTCATCATTTATTATTTGGGATAGATGGACTGATTAACATCATTAAAAATAATATTATATGAATACACAAAATTAGGCAATAAACTGAGTATTATTTATTTCTTAATTGAAGTAAAGAATAATCCATTAACCTCATATGTATTAAGTAGGAACTCAATTAATATTTTTCAAGCAAACAAAAACATATCAAACAACCTTAATAATGCATTTCAAAATATACATGCGAATACCTACGCAAGTTAATCACTACATAGTATAAAACAAAGTCGCTTTCTCTGTCCCTAGTATGTCCCTATCTTTAAAACTACGCAACGGATTTTGACGCGTTTTTTTTTAATAGATAGAGTGATTCAATAGGAAGGTTTTAGTATATAATTTATTAGGTTTGAGACAGAGCGGGCGAAGCCGCGGGCGATGAGCTAGTATAAAATATAATACTAAATTACGATCAAACAAAATGGTGACCCACAAAATTCGGGTTATCGCGCTTGGCGGGAAAACGCAAGGTCAATGTTGCCAGTTTCGCCTAATGTCATCTGTCAGACGTTTTTCAAGGTTTCCTAAAATATGAAATTAATAATTAGACATTCCAATTCATAAATGCGTCTGCATTTGATACTTACTTAATTTAATGATATTCGTCGCTACATTAGTGAGGTAATTATATATTCTAGGAGGAAAATAGAGCTGATTTCTGATATCAAATGCTATATTTTTAGAAGTTAGATAAATTCCGACGTATTATTTATTCGGTTGTATAATTTGTTATTATTTACACAAGTATATAATTAAAACAAAGGTAAAAGGAATAAAGAAGTAAACTATGGCCGAGTTTCATCATAGTCACAATTTCACAATCATTTTTAAGCCCTGAATCCCTGATACAATAAAAACGTCTATGATATTATTATGTAGAGGATTTCTAAAAAATAATAGTAATAAACATTATTCAGTCTATTGCCTAAACGTTCATGAGCCTTGTTTATTAAAAAATAAATTAATTCCTAATAATAGACGTAATTACCATCAATACTAATAACATAAATTCTAAGAAGATAAGTGAGAGTCGTGTAGGTAAGTATTCTATATTAGTAATAACTTTATAAATTTTAAATTAAATAAACACTTTTTAAATGGATCTGGTAAATTATTTCTCTAGAATTTAAAACCTTAAAAGCAAATCATAACTAAATTTTTATATTTAATTTAAACAAATAAAAAATTTATAAATTTTCTTATTTTAAAATAAATTTTGGCCATAAATATAAAAAATGTAACGTTTTCACACAAAAAAATAAAGAGGTAAAATAACGAGTCTCTCAGAAATAATGATATGTAAATGATACATATTTTGGAAATCATATTTCAGTGAAAATAAGGTTCAAAATCGATTGAATTTATTTCGTAATAACTCATGAATGGCCGTTTATGAATGAGCTGTGACGAAACAAGATGGCGGCTTTATGAAATGGCGCGAAACGCTTGCGCCTTTAAAATATGGACCAGCTTGAACAATACACTTGAATTTGTTTTCACATCGGGCAATATTATTATATTATCCATAAAGAAATGACAAAAATGTTTACTGATGCAGGCCATTAAAAACACGGCTATTTTTGGGTTAAAAATTTATGTGCGAAATAATAAAAAATACTATCATTTGGAAGCAGAAAAAAGGTTTTAATATTCTGAATATAATATTTTAAAAGAACTCGTTTTGGGTGAAGTAATTTTACGATGTAGGTATTTTTTTTTAATTGTACTACTTTTTTATCATAAAAATAAAATAAAATTTAAATTAAATTACTATTTAAGATTTAACAAAAGATACTAAAGTATTAATTTACCATTAATTATGTCTTAAATTTGTAAAATTTTCAAGCCATATTGAATAAAGTCCTTATTTTATAAATTAACACTAATTTATAATTAATTATCGATTAATACCAAATATATATTTTTTTTATTAATAAAAATAAGTATGGGTATTTAAGTGAGACAATAGACAATTACTATAGTTTATTTTTTATTTGGTTGATATTAAATATACATGGAATTCCAATATTTGCGTAAATATTCACCAAAATAAAATCATTGATCCGTTAGCCATTTTTTAAATTTATTTTAAGCGCAGGTTATAGACCTTTTTAAGAGGCAATGTATTAAAATATAATATTTAAAATA